>CAWUFW010019676.1:0-177383 GCA_963921515.1 Calotriton arnoldi
TAAACATGCTTTGATTTCAGTTACGTATTGCTAGAGAGCTGCTGTGACTTTGGGGTTGCAGGTGAGGCAAGGGAGGGTGCTTTGGAGGGAGAGGGAACTGAGGACTGCGCAGTGCATGTGGATGCGTGTGTGTGTTCCAGGGCCCCATCCCCTGTGAGTCTGGCTGCAGTCCCCTGAATGTGCTTGCGTGTGCGTTTTGTCATTGGCGTGTGTGTCAGTGTGCTGGATGTGTGTGTGCTGGTGTGTGCCAGTGTGTGTGTGCCTGGGATGGGTAAGGTGCTGGGGAGTGTGGATGGAGCAGAGGCAGGAGGGGTGAGGGACCGTTTGAGGAGGGACACTGCTGCCGTCAGGGAGGAGTCCATGGACCTATTGCCCCTCTGTAGGTCAGACATGCCCGATGAGATGCCCTCCATGAACGACACCAGCTGAGTCAACAGCGCGGTGTGCGCATGGAGGACACTCAGCATGGCTGTCTGCCCTACATGGAGCTGGCGAAGGAGGTACACAGACTCCTCACTCAGGGCAGCAGGGGACACAGGGGCAGGGGGTGCGGTGCCTGGCCCAAAGGAGACACGCTCCCGGACATGGGAGCCTCCACGGACCTGGGGAATGGGAGCCGATGGGAGGGCGGTGGTGGTGCTGGTGGTGGCGGGGACAGCAACACAAGCTGGGGTGTGGTGGCTGCTGACACCCGCCTCCACAAGGGAGTCATCCTCCGAGTTGCTCTGGTCCTCAGCTGAGGTGGATGCTGCTGAGGACTCCTCGGTGTGGCTCCCCTCGCCCTCCGTGCCACTGGGTCCCTCCGACCACTCCTCGGCTGCTGACCCAGTCTGGCTCTCCGGCTCCTCCTGGTCCGTGGAGCTGTCCCCTTCCGTGGCCGTGGATGTATCTGCAAACAATGGGGAAACAGACAGACATCAGTCACCTGCACATAACGCACACACCACTGTGAGCACAGCACATCACAGAGCAAGCCCTGGCATCATTAGTTGTACATTGCTAAAAGTGCACTAATTGAACAGGAGAAGTCAATTGTCAGTCTGATGCCAAGCATGGCACTCACATCCCACATGGCCTTGCACCCATCTGTCTGGTGTCTGTTGGATTGCAACACCCCAGTGTTGACACATGCACCAAGTACACAGTAGTTGGACAGTGCAGAGGACACGGTGTGGACACATCACAGCTCTTGCCACTGAGTCAGTACAGGTTTACGGATGTAAGGGATGCCCAGAGTCAAATAGGAAATGCATGTGATGCATACCAGCGACAGACACCATGATGCACCCATGTCCTGATAGCCATCGCCACTATGGTGTGCATGTAGCACATGTCACTCCCCTGCAGGATCACCAATCAGTAGACACATGCCATGGCGGAGGCATGACTGCAAAGTCATACATCACTGTCTCAGTGATGTATGACTTTGCAGCCAGACAACAACACTCTGCACTGTGTCACAATAGTAGGTCATGGGGAATGCAAGTCCTGGAGCTGCACAAGTGCACATGTACATCCCCCCACAACACATCCTCTTAACCCTCATCTGTCCAGGTCATACCTATTGGACATATGGGAGACCTGTGACACTACCCTCTGAACCTGAGCCCCTCACACTCTGCTGTGCATGGGGAACAGCTGCCTGAACTTCACATTTACATGCCCCAGTCTGCATGGGCAGCTGATCAGACACCTATGTGTCACACAAGTATCGTCTCCTATGGTCACATCTCCAGTGGCATGCTGAGCCCCTACCAAGAAACTCCACAGCAGTCCTGGCGACTAATCCACAGCACACTGACACAGAGGCAGACACCTGAGGGGCAAATCACTGTGCACAATGTGTCCTCTGATACACGGGAGTGGGAGTACAGAGTGTATTGTATGGCCTGGAGTAGGCATGACTGTCCAGCCCCACATGAATGAGGGATGAGCCCTGGACTGTAGGCAGCTGGCTAAGTATGTGTGACACACGTCATATACATACTCCTGGGGCCCAAACATTGTTCCCACCCGCAGCATGGGTGTGTGCCAGGTACCCCAGCCACATGTGGTGGATCAGCTCAGCAATTGGACCACAGATCAAAGTAACACGCTGAATACATGTCAGAATACAGGCATTGTGTAAGCAATGGACCCACCCATGATGCCCACCACAGAGTCAGGGAAACAGATGCTGTCTCCCACCTTGAGTCAAGCAAACTGCAAGGACACAGTCCTAAGTGACAGAATTCCCTGCATGTAAGGGCCACACCTGGGTATCAGATGAGGAGTGGGCAGTGCACAATAGAGGGACATGGCTCCTGGACAACATGACTGCTGTACTGTGGCAGTTCAACCTGGCCCGAGGAGGGCACATAACATGTTAGACAGAGTACACAGTGCAGTCTTTGACTCACCCCCTCCTTGCTGCTCTCTGGCCTTCAGCTGCCCATCCAGGTCTGGAAAGACCACCGCCAGGATCCTGAGCATGTGGGGGTCAGGGTCCGTGTTCCGCCCCTCCTGCGAGGAGGCGACAGCTTCAGCTGGACCCGTGCAATCCTCCGGGTCCAGCCCCGAAGGTCCTGCCACCTCTTTTGGCAGTTGCGGATCCGGCGCTTGTAGACCCCCACGGACCGGACAGCCCGGACGATGTCCTTCCAGATCTCATGCTTCCGATGGGCAGAAGCCTGTCAGGATGACAAAGTGATAAGGACATTACTACACATGCAACATATCCGTGCATGACACAGTTGCATATACATGTCGCAATCACAGGGGCACATGGTGTACCCAGGCAGTGCACGGCTGCCCATGGACAGTTTTCCAGAAGTCACTACATGGTATCATAGCATGGGGAGTAAAACCCTGTTCAGAAGCACTGTCACTGCACCATACCTGTCCAGTGCAAGTCACTACACACTATGGGGGTGACAACTACTCAGTGAGCCTGCTAGCCAGTGGTGTGCTGACTCTCAGCCTTGCTAGTCAGACAAAATGCACATTCAGAAAGGCAGTGCACAGAACACTCACCTGCTCCCCTGGTGTCCCATACAGCTTGCTGTACTGTGGAAGTAGGGCTGTCCAGCAGGGCCTGGTTCTCTTCAAGGCTGAAGGCTGGGGCTCTCTCCACAGTACGTGCCATTGCAGGGTCCAGAGGGGCAGAGACAGCAGCAGTGCAGTGGCAGATGTCGTCCTGGAGCATGTAGTGCAGGCAAGTGGGCTCTCAGGGGAACATGCAGCAATATATATGTGCTGGAGAGGCAGATACTGTCCCTTGTGTCCAAAGTGATAGGTCCAAGTCGTTTGCATCTTCTGAATCTGGCCAATCCATGGAATAGCAGCACCAAAACACGCCCACAGCATCCTTCAAATCTTCAACTTCATGACATACATTATTTTGCAACATTGTTGTGGGTGACCAACTGATTTTCCAGCAACCGACTCGTTCGAATATTCAAAAACGCGTCCGTTGCCAGGCAAGCCCATTGTCAATGGGTGCGCACCGATCGGTCCATTGCTGTTCAACGCGCACAGGGGTACAACGCGTACCCGCACACATTGAATGCAATGGGCCGGCCGGAGGCACCGATCGGTCCATTGCTGTTCAACGCGCACAGGGGTACAACGCGTACCCGCACACATTGAAAGCAATGGGCCGGCCGGAGGCACCGATCGGTCCATTGCTGTTCAACGCGCACAGGGGTACAACGCGTACCCGCACACATTGAATGCAATGGGCCGGCCGGAGGCACCGATCGGTCCATTGCAGTACAACGCGCACAGGGGTACAACGCGTACCCGCACACATTGAATGCAATGGGCCGGCCGGAGGCACCGATCGGTCCATTGCTGTTCAACGCGCACAGGGGTACAACGCGTACCCGCACACATTGAATGCAATGGGCCGGCCGGAGGCACCGATCGGTCCATTGCAGTACAACGCGCACAGGGGTACAACGCGTACCCGCACACATTGAATGCAATGGGCCGGCCGGAGGCACCGATCGGTCCATTGCTGTTCAACGCGCACAGGGGTACAACGCGTACCCGCGCACATTGAATGCAATGGGCGGCCGGAGGCACCGATCGGTCCATTGCTGTTCAACGCGCACAGGGGTACAACGCTGCACCGCACACATTGAATGCAATGGGCCGGCCGGAGGCACCGATCGGTCCATTGCTGTTCAACGCGCACAGGGGTACAACGCGTACCCGCACACATTGAATGCAATGGGCCGGCCGGAGGCACCGATCGGTCCATTGCTGTTCAACGCGCACAGGGTACAACGCGTACCGCACACATTGAATGCAATGGGCCGGCCGGAGGCACCGATCGGTCCATTGCTGTTCAACGCGCACAGGGGTACAACGCGTACCAAGCACACATTGAATGCAATGGGCCGGCCGGAGGCACCGATCGGTCCATTGCAGTACAACGCGCACAGGGTACAACGCGTACCGCGCACATTGAATGCAATGGGCCGGCCGGAGGCACCGATCGGTCCATTGCTGTTCAACGCAGCACAGGGGTACAACGCGTACCCGCACACATTGAATGCAATGGGCCGGCCGGAGGCACCGATCGGTCCATTGCTGTTCAACGCACACAGGGGTACAACGCTGTACCCGCACACATTGAATGCAATGGGCCGGCCGGAGGCACCGATCGGTCCATTGCAGTACAACGCGCACAGGGGTACAACGCGTACCGCACACATTGAATGCAATGGGCCGGCCGGAGGCACCGATCGGTCCATTGCTGTTCAACGCGCACAGGGGTACAACGCGCACTGCCGCACATTGAATGCAATGGGCCGGCCGGAGGCACCGATCGGTCCATTGCTGTTCAACGCGCACAGGGGTACAACGCGTACCGCGCACATTGAATGCAATGGGCCGGCCGGAGGCACCGATCGGTCCATTGCTGTTCAACGCGCACAGGGGTACAACGCGTACCCGCACACATTGAATGCAATGGGCCGGCCGGAGGCACCGATCGGTCCATTGCTGTTCAACGCAGCACAGGGGTACAACGCGTACCCGCACACATTGAATGCAATGGGCCGGCCGGAGGCACCGATCGGTCCATTGCTGTTCAACGCGCACATGGGGTACAACGCGTGCACCGCACATTGAATGCAATGGGCCGGCCGGAGGCACCGATCGGTCCATTGCAGTACTAACGCGCACAGGGGTACAACGCGTACCCGCACACATTGAATGCAATGGGCCGGCCGGAGGCACCGATCGGTCCATTGCAGTACAACGCGCACAGGGGTACAACGCGTACCCGCACACATTGAATGCAATGGGCCGGCCGGAGGCACCGATCGGTCCATTGCTGTTCAACGCACACAGGGGTACAACGCGTACCCAGCATCATTGAATGCAATGGGCCGGCCGGAGGCACCGATCGGTCCATTGCTGTTCAACGCGCACAGGGGTACAACGCGTACCCGCACACATTGAATGCAATGGGCCGGCCGGAGGCACCGATCGGTCCATTGCTGTTCAACGCGCACAGGGGTACAACGCGTACCCGCACACATTGAATGCAATGGGCCGGCCGGAGGCACCGATCGGTCCATTGCTGTTCAACGCGCACAGGGGTACAACGCGTACCCGCACACATTGAATGCAATGGGCCGGCCGGAGGCACCGATCGGTCCATTGCAGTACAACGCATCACTGTACATGTGACTGGCATATGTCAGCATGCCTGTCTCAGATGGACATATGCCAGCCACAGATAGCTCCCAGGGAGTGAGGGGCACACCTACATCACGACAGCCTGTCCAAACCTTATCATAAGGCATGTAAGGCTGCATTTCCTATTGTGTGTATGTTGGTGTACATGTTGTCCTGTGGGTGTCACCTGTGGGCAGCCACCCCCAGGCTGTGCACGTGTTCATGGGGACAGGATCATGGGTGTTACGTGTACGTGACCACTGTGATGTGCAACTGTTCATATCTGTGCATGTGCCATGGTCACATTTCACAGTGGTGTTTGTGTATGTCATGTCACATACCCCGTGAGTCCCATGTGGGACGGTATGTTTGAGCCAGGGTGTCCCAGTGGCACAATAGTGATGGCCCTCCACAGTCTTTGTGCATGTAGTGTTTACAATGTCTCTGATTTCATGTGCACAATGGGAGACAGTCTCCACATCCACGTTGTGTGTGCATGGACTCTGATGTTGTGCGTGTGTGTCACAGACGTCCATGGCTCTCCTGCCATGGCAAGTGTGGCCACTACCTGTGGGGGTCATGTTTGTTTTGTTGTGGTGTACACATGATACTCCAGGTGATGCCAGTGTCCATGTGGCATTACAGGGTCCCTGGGAATGTGCCTGTCGTTGAGCTGTGGTGCCTGGGGCACATCTGTCCTCACATGTCACTGGGTGGGTGACTGTGACACAGCATCATGATATCCAATGGGCCAACCTGGGACAAATTGATGCCACCTGTAGGACCGTGTTGACAGATGTTGGCCATGTATGTACCATAAATGTCGTTCCGGTACTGCACACTTCATGTAGTTGTGCCTCATGATGATGTATGTTGGGATCTTGAGTGTGTTCAATGCCGCATATGTGGGGTGACTGACGATCTTGCTTACTTCTCCTCTGCACTGCAGGGCTCCTGCTGTCCATCGGCCATTCCCAGACCTGGCAACGATGGTGGAACGGGACAGCATCCGACGGTACCGCTTCACCAGGCAGCTGATTGAGGATTTGGCAGTGCAGTTGTCCCCACATTTGCAGCCTGGCCGGCCGTATCCTACAGCGCTGACCCCCAAGGTGAAGGTGATGGCAGCCCTACACTTCTTTGCCACCGGTACCTTCCAACATACTGTGGCGTCTGCTGGTGGGATGTCACAGACCATGTTCAGCCGTGTGCTCCGTTATGTTTTGGCGGCAATGTTGCTCTTCCTGAACCGGTACATCTATTTCCCTAGACTGCGACGACTCACTGACGTGAAGAGTGACTTTTATGCCCTGGGGAGGATGCCGCATGTCATTGGCTCCATTGATGGGACACATGTGGCTTTGGTACCACCACAGGCCCAGGAGCAGGCCTACAGGAACCGCAAGCACTACCACTCGGTCAATGCACTGGTGGTGTGTCTTGCAGACATGACCATCACACACGTGTGTGCCCGTTTCCCTGGTTCAGCACACGATGCCTTTGTGATGAGGAGTAGTCGCATCCCCAGGTTGATGGCACAGATGCAGAACCAGCGTGCCTGGCTTGTCGGTGTGTACTGACTTTGTGCCATTGTGTGTGATCTGATCTGTAGTATTCCGCCCACTTTTCCAAGTCAGCTGATGTGCACTTGTCTGTCCGTAGGTGACTCGGGATACCCCAACATGCCGTGGTTGCTGACACCCCTCAGGAACCCTGTGACACCTGCCCAGATGCGCTACAATGAGGCACATGGTCGGACCAGGAGAGTGATTGAGCGGACCTTTGGTCTCCTGAAGAGCCGCTTCCGCTGCCTGGACAAGACCGGAGGGTCCATCCCATATGCCCCTGCGAAAGTGTGCAAGATTATCATCGTCTGCTGCATGCTCCACAACCTGGCAGTGCGGAAGGAGTTGCCTCTCATCCAGGATGACGATGACCAACATCCGCCACCTGTGGAGGATCCTGGCCTGGACCACGATGCCAGTGACGATGATGATGATGATGGTGATGGTGATGTCCGCACACAGCTCATCACCAACTTCTTTAGCTGAATGTGAGTATCCTGAGGTGTCATGTGAATGATGTGAGTTGGCATGATGTGTGGGTGGTGCTCTGGTGCTGTTGGAGTGTGTCCATGGGCTACTTGACAGGATGTGTGTTGCGATGTGTGGTGACAGGTGGGCTGTACTCCCCAACAGTGTTGACATGCTAACTTGGTTCTGGGTGGGTATCTTGTAACATGTATTGTGCATGAGTTTTGCTGTTCTGTCCTGTACTGCATTGCTTTTGACTGTGTGTCATTTCTGTCCTTCACAGGGTACTTTCAGATTCGTTTGGTCAACTGTGTCCACCGACGACGTGATTGCACATCCAGGCTGGTAGCTGTTGTGTCCCTACAGGTGATGTGCGCCACACCCATGGACTTCCTTCTGTCTACAGTTGTTGACTGTGTGCCCGCTACCAGGTGGGGTTACCTTGCATCTGTAGTGGTTACGGCATGTTGCTACTGTGTAATAAACCTGTGCTTCACTTAGTGATGTGCGTTGTCTGTGGTCACACATTTGACTGCCATTTGCTTACTGCACCTGTGGGCTACTTGACTACAACTGGGAATGGGTGTGGTGTCTGTGCATTGCACCGTCTTCCCTGGCAACATCAGTGTAGGCAATGAGTCAGATGGCCTAGGTGTGTATGTGTTGTGTAGCCCTGGTGGTGTGTCTCCCTCATATGTGTCACGTTGCCTGTACTCACATGCCTGTGTTGTCCTTGCTGTTGCAGTTCGCATACACTGTGTAATTTTGCAGTTCATCATCCCCATAACAGCACCCACGTTGGAATCACGACAGAGGCAAGTATGGTGTATTAGTGTGTTTATTGTGATAATAGTGCATAGGATGGATTGTGCTGTACATGAATCTTGCAATCCCAAGTTCCTAGATGAATAGAAAGTCCAGGTAGACAGGATCCCCAGTATCGGGGCCACTGTTGTCTGACACATTGTTCCAACTTATACTCCCCATGCAATGTGTGGGAGTAGTGTTGCCATCAACAGGGTGAACAGTCTGTGCACAAAGGCGAAAATCCAGAACAGGTTCAGGCTTCCTGGGAGTTGCGCTTGGCCATCAGCCTCTCACTTTCCCCTCCTCGGACGACCCCTCTTCTTGGGGGGGGCCCTCAAGTGCAGGCTGCTGCGGTGCAGGGACTCTCCGCCAGAGTCCTCCTCCCTCCCTGTGGCAGTTGCAGTTTGTTCGGTACCAGATGTTGTTGGCACACAGGGAGGTGTGGACTGGTTGCTGTTCATCTGGCGGAGGCATTGTAAAATGTCCCTGTGCACCGCCGTCATCTCATGTAGTACATCCCACTTGGACTCCACGCGGGTCATGTGGGAGTCCACACGTGACATGTGGGAGTCCACACGTGACATGTGTGACTCCACTTGGGACATGTGGGAGTCCAAGCGGGCATGATGGGCAGCCTGCTGCTGTTTAATGTCTCTGAGGAGCCCCACTACCTGGCTGAGCTCTCCGGTGCTGGACTGGTACGCATCAGCTATGCGTACCAGTTGTGGGTCTTCATGCACACCAGCAACGTCTGCAAGCAGCGACCTCTGTCTCCCACCCCTCCCACCACCCCTGCTGACATGTGCAGTGTGTGCAGTTGCACGCACAGATAACCCTGGTCCACCTTGGGGGTTGGTGGTGGTGGTGGTGTCCATGGCCCCAGGTTGGTCCAGGGTCACTGCGCTGGTGTTGTTCCTTATTCTGTCCATGTCGGCAGGGATGGTATTCGTGGTGACAGTCGTTGGAGGGGTGGGTGCAGGGGGTGCAGCTGGTGGACCTGCTGGTGCTGCAGCTGGTGGTCCTGCTGGTGCAGCATGTTGACTTGCACCGGATGTGCCAGGTTGTTCTTCATCGTCCGAGGAGGACAGAGGCTGTACGACGCCAGTGAGCTCGGCATCCTCTTGAGCCTGGGACTGGGACTCCTCAGCGTCTGCTGCTGTGTCCCTATCATCACCTGTTTTTGGGAGACACAAACAATGTATGTCATGTTTCTGCAGGCATCAGTGGTTGACACACCTGACAGTTGTGACTGTGCCTCGGGGTGCGGGCCTGTACATTGTATTGTCCTAAGTCGTCACAGTCAGGGGTTGATATTGGTGTGGCACATTGTCCTGCATTATTTGGGCATTTCTATGTATTCTCTGGGGTGTGAACATGGTCTGCATTGATTGTGTTTGGTTGACAGCCAGACCTCCTTCCCACCCACCCACCCACCCAGTCAGTTATCCCACCATGGAACGTGCTTGCATTGCAGGGAGTGTAAGTTGTCTCTCAGGATGTCAGTCAGTGGTGTCCTGCTGTTTGTTGGTGCACAGTTGGCAGCAGGGCCTTGTGCTCCCCACAGCAGTAGCCAGTGTCAGCCATCTTGTGAGTCCTTCTCCACTCCCTGTGATGTGAGCATGGTTCAGGGTGGTGTTGATGGGACAGTTGTGGGGGTGAGCTATGTCTGTGACTACGACTCCCATCATGCTATTGCCTCCACCCCCTTCCCAGCATGCCCATGCTTCCTTCCTTTTGACTCTGCTTCCCTGTGGGGTGGGCTGGCTGTGCTGACAGGATGGCTGGGAGTGTTGTCCTGGCAGTTGTTTGGCTAAGAGTCCCAAGAGTGTCCCTGTGCTTCACACAACATAACCCAGGGTGGTGGTGCTTTGTGGGATCTTGTGTTAGGATGGAGGGCATTGCATTCTACCAGGTGGGTACTGTGGAGTTTGTGTTGGGGGGGGTGTGAGGGGAGGTGCTGGTGACTATAGTCAGTGCTGCAAGTCCCCCTTCCCACCCAGCCAGCCAGATAGCCCACCATGGAACGTGCTTGCATTGCAGGGAGTGTAAGTTGTCTCTCAGGATGTCAGTCAGTGGTGTCCTGCTGTTTGTTGGTGCACAGTTGGCAGCAGGGCCTTGTGCTCCCCACAGCAGTAGCCAGTGTCAGCCATCTTGTGAGTCCTTCTCCACTCCCTGTGATGTGAGCATGGTTCAGGGTGGTGTTGATGGGACAGTTGTGGGGGTGAGCTATGTCTGTGACTACGTCTCCCATCATGCTATTGCCTCCACCCCCTTCCCAGCATGCCCATGCTTCCTTCCTTTTGACTCTGCTTCCCTGTGGGGTGGGCTGGCTGTGCTGACAGGATGGCTGGGAGTGTTGTCCTGGCAGTTGTTTGGCTAAGAGTCCCAAGAGTGTCCCTGTGCTTCACACAACATAACCCAGGGTGGTGGTGCTTTGTGGGATCTTGTGTTAGGATGGAGGGCATTGCATTCTACCAGGTGGGTACTGTGGAGTTTGTGTTGGGGGGGTGTGAGGGGAGGTGCTGGTGACTATAGTCAGTGCTGCAAGTCCCCCTTCCCACCCAGCCAGCCAGATAGCCCACCATGGAACGTGCTTGCATTGCAGGGAGTGTAAGTTGTCTCTCAGGATGTCAGTCAGTGGTGTCCTGCTGTTTGTTGGTGCACAGTTGGCAGCAGGGCCTTGTGCTCCCCACAGCAGTAGCCAGTGTCAGCCATCTTGTGAGTCCTTCTCCACTCCCTGTGATGTGAGCATGGTTCAGGGTGGTGTTGATGGGACAGTTGTGGGGGTGAGCTATGTCTGTGACTACGTCTCCCATCATGCTATTGCCTCCACCCCCCTTCCCAGCATGCCCATGCTTCCTTCCTTTTGACTCTGCTTCCCTGTGGGGTGGGCTGGCTGTGCTGACAGGATGGCTGGGAGTGTTGTCCTGGCAGTTGTTTGGCTAAGAGTCCCAAGAGTGTCCCTGTGCTTCACACAACATAACCCAGGGTGGTGGTGCTTTGTGGGATCTTGTGTTAGGATGGAGGGCATTGCATTCTACCAGGTGGGTACTGTGGAGTTTGTGTTGGGGGGGTGTGAGGGGAGGTGCTGGTGACTATAGTCAGTGCTGCAAGTCCCCCTTCCCACCCAGCCAGCCAGATAGCCCACCATGGAACGTGCTTGCATTGCAGGGAGTGTAAGTTGTCTCTCAGGATGTCAGTCAGTGGTGTCCTGCTGTTTGTTGGTGCACAGTTGGCAGCAGGGCCTTGTGCTCCCCACAGCAGTAGCCAGTGTCAGCCATCTTGTGAGTCCTTCTCCACTCCCTGTGATGTGAGCATGGTTCAGGGTGGTGTTGATGGGACAGTTGTGGGGGTGAGCTATGTCTGTGACTACGTCTCCCATCATGCTATTGCCTCCACCCCCTTCCCAGCATGCCCATGCTTCCTTCCTTTTGACTCTGCTTCCCTGTGGGGTGGGCTGGCTGTGCTGACAGGATGGCTGGGAGTGTTGTCCTGGCAGTTGTTTGGCTAAGAGTCCCAAGAGTATCCCTGTGCTTCACACAACATAACCCAGGGTGGTGGTGCTTTGTGGGATCTTGTGTTAGGATGGAGGGCATTGCATTCTACCAGGTGGGTACTGTGGAGTTTGTGTTGGGGGGGTGTGAGGGGAGGTGCTGGTGACTATAGTCAGTGCTGCAAGTCCCCCTTCCCACCCAGCCAGCCAGATAGCCCACCATGGAACGTGCTTGCATTGCAGGGAGTGTAAGTTGTCTCTCAGGATGTCAGTCAGTGGTGTCCTGCTGTTTGTTGGTGCACAGTTGGCAGCAGGGCCTTGTGCTCCCCACAGCAGTAGCCAGTGTCAGCCATCTTGTGAGTCCTTCTCCACTCCCTGTGATGTGAGCATGGTTCAGGGTGGTGTTGATGGGACAGTTGTGGGGGTGAGCTATGTCTGTGACTACGTCTCCCATCATGCTATTGCCTCCACCCCCTTCCCAGCATGCCCATGCTTCCTTCCTTTTGACTCTGCTTCCCTGTGGGGTGGGCTGGCTGTGCTGACAGGATGGCTGGGAGTGTTGTCCTGGCAGTTGTTTGGCTAAGAGTCCCAAGAGTGTCCCTGTGCTTCACACAACACAAACCCAGGGTGGTGGTGCTTTGTGGGATCTTGTGTTAGGATGGAGGGCATTGCATTCTACCAGGTGGGTACTGTGGAGTTTGTGTTGGGGGGAGGTGTGAGGGGAGGTGCTGGTGACTATAGTCAGTGCTGCAAGTCCCCCTTCCCACCCAGCCAGCCAGATAGCCCACCATGGAACGTGCTTGCATTGCAGGGAGTGTAAGTTGTCTCTCAGGATGTCAGTCAGTGGTGTCCTGCTGTTTGTTGGTGCACAGTTGGCAGCAGGGCCTTGTGCTCCCCACAGCAGTAGCCAGTGTCAGCCATCTTGTGAGTCCTTCTCCACTCCCTGTGATGTGAGCATGGTTCAGGGTGGTGTTGATGGGACAGTTGTGGGGGGGCAATATGTGTGACTGCGACTCCCATGATGCTATTGGCTACACTGACTTGGCCAGCATACACAGAATTCCTTCCTTTGAGTGGTCTTCACTGTGTGTTGGTGTTGTTGTGGTGGCTACATGTGTGGATGTGTGTGTTAGTTCTATTTGTGCCACTGCCTAGCTGTAGTTGTGGTTGTGTTTGTACATGTGTTGGCACAGTTGGATGTGACTTTTTTGATGGCATGTGTTGTGTTTATCTGACTGACATACACATTTTGGGATGATTCTGTTCTAGTTGCTGTGTAATTGCTATGTGTGCATGGTTTGACTCTCCCCTTGACAGTGATGTGTGTGTTTTGTGGCAGTTTATTGTGTACATTTGTTGTGTACTCACCAGGCTCTGGGATGTTCTCTAGTCCATATACGCTCACTGGCGGAAGGATGGCCCGCACCTTCTCCTCCCAGGGCCTGAGGTATATTGGCTTGGCAGGAGGGCCACTGCCGGTCTGTTGGCTGTTGCTGTAGTCTATCTTCAGCAGGTCCCGTACCCTCCTGCGCACGTCATACCACCTGTTCTGGATGTCCGTCTTTGTGCGCCGACATGATGATTGGGCGTTCACCCTGTTGATGATCCTCTCCCACATCTTGGTTTTCTGCGACATGGGGGTCTGTTGGACCAGAGTGCCAAACAGCTGTGGCTCCACCCTGAGGATCTCGTCTACCAGGACTTCCAATTCACAATCTAGGAACTTGGGATTCTTCTTGGGGGCATGGTGATGGGTGGTGATGGTGAGTGATGTGTGTGTTGGTGTGCAGGTGAGGGTGTGTGAGTGTGTGTTTTGCTGGGTGTATGTGAGGTAGGTATTTGTTGGTGTGCTGATGGTGTGTGGCTTGTGTGAGGGATGAGCTGTGGGTGTGTGGTTGCTTTCTCTTGGGTGCTGGCAGTGAAATGGCATTTGCAAAGGCTCATGGTAGTGATTTGTGTCCTTTATATAGGTGGAGTTGTGGGTGTGTCTTTGTTCTCTGTCCCCACCCCCAGTATTTATTGGCTTGGTAATTGCTTGTTTGGGCTTTTTTTGGTTGATTTTTCCTTTGTGCTGTTTGTGTATGTTGGAAACGTTCTTGTGACCGAGTCGGACCCTGCATTGGTCTCGTACGGTGTTTTCCGTTTCGTTCACGCTGTGTTTGTGCAGTTTTGTATGCTGCGTACGCGTCGGTCGCGGTGTATTGTGTTGCTTCGGCTCGGTTTTGTATGCGTGTCGGTCGTACGACTTGTCCTCCGTCCGACTCGGTCGTGTTTTTCGCGCCTTGCATCGTACTTTGCGGGTTGGAGTTGGCGGGTACGATTCGGTCGGATTTGTTCCGGGTGCGTGTCGGTCGGTTGGATTCGCGTGTTTTTCCGGCCGGATTGCTATTTTCCGAGCGGCTCGGTCGGTCGGCTTGGTTTCCTGACGTGTCGGTCGGATTTATCGCGGCTTGCATCGTACTTGGCGTGTCGGGCGCCACTGGTACGTGTCGGTCGGTATTTTTTCCGGATCCGAGTCGGTCGGTGCTTTTTCCGGCCCGAATCGGAATCGACCCCCAAGTCTGGACTTCTAACTTGGAGATCTCTAAGTTATTGATCTCCCCTTGTACTTGGTCTGACCATTATTTTATTACATTCACTCTCTCCAGTGTTCACTCACCTAAACCTCAACGATTAGAGAACCATATGGCTAGAAACTGGAGTTGCGCTAATATAGGCGATTTTTGCTCGCTATTAACCGCCACGGCTCCGTCAGCACAGGAGTCTCTACACAATCAAGCAGAAAGCATTAAGACATGGCTTGAATCGGCTAGTGACAGTGTCGCTCCTCTTAAGAAAACCAAAACTATGCGACCTCATGACGCACAACGTTGGTTCTCTGACGATTTAAAAGCTAAGAAACTTGCTCTAAGACAGGCAGAACGTACCTGGAGACGCCACTATTCCCCTGAGAAGAAGGATTTATTCCTAACCCTGCTCAAAGAATATAAAAAGGCTATTCTTCAAACTAAGGCGGAGTATTTTTCTAAGAAAATCCTAAACTCTGCAAACAAGTCCAAGGATTTTTCTCTATAGTAGATGAGCTTTCCAAACCAGACAGAGTCATGGTGAAACCTGTTCCTTCACAATCCTTATGTGACTCTCTCAACTTCTATTTTATTGAGAAAATTGCCACTATTAAGTCTAGTATTCCTATCTTTACCTCCCCCACATACTCTCCGCTTATATGCAAAAATCGACTGTTGCTTGATCAAATCCTGTTGATCTCCAGGGAAGTATTTTTTGGTTTGCTCAAGAAGGTCGGTTCCGGTTCTCCTACTGACTGCTGTCCCCCTCACATATTATGGGAAGCCTTTTTCACCTGCCCGGATCCCCCTCTTTCACTCCTGAACAATTCTCTCAAGCTGGGTATAGTCCCAAGCATATTTAAAAGTGCAGAAATTGTCCCAATTTTAAAGAAACCTAGCTCTGACCCTCTGGCCCTCAGTAATTATCGGCCCATTTCCTTGTTGCCCTATTTAGGTAAAATTTTAGAGGCTCATGTGGCAACTTGCCTCAGCTCCTTCATTGAACACCCCCATTTTCTTGATTCTCATCAGGCAGGTTTTAGACCTGCACACTCAATGGAGTCAGTTATTCTCACGGTTATGGACAAGCTCAGGGAGGGGGCAGACAAGGGTATCACCCAGGCCCTGGTAATTCTTGATTTGTCGGGGGCATTCGACACGGTCGATCATGATCTCCTGGTTGACCGTGTCAGCAATGCCGGGATCCAGGGTCTGGCACTAATGTGGCTCTCTTCTTTTCTCAGCAACCGGTTTCAAGCGGTTCGCCTCGCCAATTTTTCTTCCAACAAAGTGAAACTGACCTGCGGGGTTCCCCAGGGCTCCTCCCTTTCAGCGCTTCTTTTTAATTTGTATTTACTTCCCCTGATACGCTCCTTGAGAGAAAGAAAGGTTGGAATATTTAACTACGCTGAAAACCTTCAATTGGTATTCGATATCAACCAATCGGCATCTTCTGTGTTCAATTTTCAATCCACCCTGAGTTTTATCAGCGAATGGATGAATAGTAACCAACTAAAACTGACCCCTGACAAAACTGAGCTGATCCTTATGGGTGGCCCAGCTAACCCATGGAACTCCTGCTTTTGGCCTCCATTATTGGGTAATCCCCCACTCCCAGTAAGCTCTACCAAGAGCTTGGGTATTGTGATCAGTAATGATCTGTCCATGAAAGCTCAGATTAGCTCAGTGGTCTCCTCCTGCTTCTTCCAATTGCGAAGAATTCGGAAGATCAGTAGATTTCTGACCACGGAAGCCCTGACTTTAGTCATCCTAGCTCTGGTAATCTCCTGTGTTTATTACGCAAATTCACTGTATGTAGGCATCCCAGCTTATCAATTACATCGCTTACAGTTGGTACAGAACCAAGCGGCCAGGTTGATTTTCCACCAGCCCAAATGGCATCACGTCAGACCATTAATGAAAAGCCTACACTGGCTTCCCGTGGCCAAACACTGTGCTTTTAAGCTGGGATGCACCATCTTCAAGGCCCTCTCCGGTAATAGTCCAGCATTTATCTCCTCTAGGATCCAGCGCTATACTCCTTCTCGGGATCTGCGGTCCTCTCATCTGAATCTGCTGGCTACTCTGCCCTTTAAACGTAAAAAACATGGGGTATTGAGATTTGCGGTCTTGGCCCCGCAATTTTGGAACTCTCTCCCAGCGGAGTTGAGGTTTGCGACCTCTGATGCACAATATAGGAAACAGCTTAAGACCTGGCTGTTCTCCCAGGCGTATGACTAAGTCAATCCTTTCACTGCGGCTGCATCTCCTTAGACCTCAGCGCCATGAAACCGTTTGGTGTACGTGCGCTCAATAAATTTCTTAACATAACAATATTAATTAATTAATTGGTAATTAATTATGGATATTGTATAATTAATTTTAGGTGCATGTATTGGTGTTTATAGGGGTAAAGAGTGGGAAGTAATTTATTTTTGATTAATTGATAATTAATTGATAATTAATCATAATTAATTTATAGAAAATTAATTATGGGAATTGTGTCATTAATTTTAGGTGTGGGTTGTGGGGTTTATAGGGGTAAAGGGTGGGAAGTAATTTATTTTTATTAATTAATAATTATTTGTTAATTTATATTAGTTAATTTATTTAAAAATAATTATGGCAATTGTGTAATTAATTTTAGGTGCGTGTTGTGGGGTTTATAAGGGTAAAGGGCAGAAAGTAATTTATGTTTAATTAATTTATAATTAGATGTTAATTAATATTAATTAATTAATTGTAAATTAAATATGGAAATTGTGTAATTACTTTTAGGTGTTTGTTGTGGGGTTTATAGTGGTAAAGGTTGGGAAGTAATTTGTGTGTAATTAATTAATAAATAGTTGTTAATTAATATTAATTACATTTGTCAATTAATATTAATTAATTAATTGGTATTTATTTTGGGTAATTGTTTATTTTTTGTGTGTGGTTTTTACTTTTAAAGGAGTAAAGGGTAGGTATTAAATAAATTTGACTTACTTTATAATCAGTTTAATAGTAATAGTTTTTTATTTGAAAATAAGTTTTAATTGTGCAATTAATTATTTTACAGTTTAATTTAGGTGTGTGTTGTGGGTATTATTGGGTTAAAGTGTGGGAAGATAATTAATTTTTATTCGTTTTCTTAAATTTTAATTAATAATATTTCTTTAATTGGCAATTAATTATGTTACTTTTGGAAGTACATTTTTATTTAAAATTTAGAAGTGTGTTGTGATTTGTGTGGTGTTATAGGGTAGGAAATAAAATAAATACATTTATGTAAAAATTAATGCTTTTGTTTGTAAATATTTTCTAGTTAAAAATATTTATTTGTTTGAAGTTTATTTTATATTTTCTTTTATATAATATTTGTAGGTATTTTTCATATGTATATAACATTATAATATGTTTTTGTATTTTTAATATTAAATATATTTGTATTTTAGTTTTTAACATATTTATTTATTTTTTAAATATGTTTTATTTATTAAATATTTTTTAAATATTTTTATTTTTGAACTGACTGGAGCGTGAATAGTAAATTTTATCCATCTGCTATGCAACACTTTCCCTACTGTTGCACTCACTGTAGTGGGAATAGTAATTTTACCCATCCGCTATCCACACTTTCCTTACTGTTGCACTCACTGGAGTGAGAATAGTAATGTTTACCCCTCTGCTATCCAACACTTTCCCTACTGTTGCACTTATTGGAGTTGGAATAGTAAATTTTACCCTTTGCTATCCAACACTTTCCCTACTGTTGCACTGACTGTATTGGGAAATTTAAGTTTAATTTTTTTAAATAGTTTAACGTTTTAATTTATAATAGAATGCTTTTTTATTATATTTAAAATTATTGATATACATATTTGTAAATTTTTATATAATTTTAAACTTATAAAATACATTAAAATTAATAGTTCATTAATTTTTTAACAGTAAATATATATATATGTATAAATTATTATGTTTGTGTGTTTAACTTTTTTTAATTAAGTTTATTTGTTAGATTTTGTTAAAATGTATATTAAATTCAATTTATTTTGTTAAAATTAATTTTATTATTCAATATATTTAGAATTTATTATTTTATTTTTTATATATATAAAAATCGATATTTTTTACAACTATATTTTTTACATCGATATTTTTGAGTCAATATTTTTGTACTTACCTGTTTAAGTATAGGGAGTCGATATTTATGTAGTCTATATTTTTTCTTCGATATTTTTTACATCGATATTTGTGACATCGATGTGTCAGAGAACCAATTGTAATGTCAGCAGTTTTTCGTGTATATAAAAGTTTGCCTATGAGCAGTAAATTGAGACCAGCTGTTTACCTGTGTGGGGATAGCTGCTCTACCAGCTGTGACAGTAAACCTGCTTTTGCCTTGCCAAGAGAAGTCTTGTCTATCTTTATTTTAGTTTCCCCGCAACAGTTGGTGAGCCAGCCAGGAGTCCGATTTGTCCTCAACTGACTGCTGCCACCAGAATACCGCCTACCTCCGCTGCATAGACCACTGCACATTTTTTGATAAGGTAAGCAGACATTGTGTTATCTAAAGTTCTGCCTATTCACTGGAGGAGGTAGGACCCGGAGATTGCTGTCCTTAAGGTGAGGACAATGCGGACTCCATGTTTTGTATATTGTATGATTTGTCTCTTTGGCAATGGTAAACGTGGATGTAATGTAAATAAGGTTATCGCACGGAAGATTGTGTACAAGCGCTACACAATATTAAGTTAAGGAGCTGCGCAGTCGGTAGAGTGTTTTTCCCAATATAAAGTTGGAAGTGGTAATGTGGATGATTCGAAGTTGGGAGTCCACTATGTGTTCTAATATTTTGACATAGAGGGACGGCTGAAAGGCCGATGTCACTAAACTTTACCTCTAGTAAGAACTGAACACTCAAATCAGCGTCCTAGACCTAAAGTCTCAAAGTCATTCCATGGCCTATAAGGAGCATGGTTTGAGGGTTATCCTCTCTTGATTGCGGAGAAAAGCGGCCAGTGGCTACTGACTTAGTATACAGTTTAGAGTAAACAAATGTGATTAACATTTAGAAGTAGTAGAAGTGTTTATATTTAAAATATGTTGGTGATATATGCGCCTGTGTGTGTATGTAAATAGAAAGGTGGCCACAGAGTGATATTGTTGTATAATGTTATGACGTATAACATATGACAACAAAAAGACAAATTGACGGATTTTCTTATTTGTGAAGAGTAGTGCAAAAAATTTTTTATAAAAGAAATATTGAGTAGACATATAAAAATTTTCATTATAAAAAGTTGCTAGAAATACGGGGACTATGGAAATTCCCTAGAACATATCGAAAATACCTTTCCTGTTGGTCAGAAAAGGTTACAGAAATATTGTAAAGAATGGTTTAAGACTACTCAGAAACACACATATCCCTGGCCAAAGGAAGGGACATTTGAAGATAAGATATTAGAACACATTGTTACGTACCTTAAGAGTAGGTATACAGGAGCTAAGTTACAGAAGCGAGAAGCCACTTTGGCAAGTCTTTTGTGAGCAACCTAATAACTCATTAAATACTGGTACATATTTTACATTGTCTGCTCCCCCACCCCCAAATGACCCCATATTTATCCATTAGCGCAGTTACAGGAAGCTGTGGCGGGATTCGAGAATCCCGAGGTTGTGACCCTGGCACTATCTCCAAAGGAACCCTCTAGTGTTGCCTTACAGACATCAAGGCCAAAACAGACAGGTACTCCCAAACAACAAACATTGGGTAGGAGATTCACAGTTCTCAGGACAATTGAAAGCACATTTCAATTGAGCATTTCTCTAGGTGGTTAGAAAGAATGGCAGGGTCTGTGAGATGGTGACGATCGGTCACAGATCTCATCAGCAATTTCACACTTGTTACAAAAAAAAGAGACATAACAGGAAGGGTAGTCAAAGAGCAGGTGTCTACCCCACAATGAAGAGATGCAGATGATGCAAGGTGGAATGATTATGTACATAGGGCTTTTGGTATAGCCCGATGGCCAGTACCTCGAGAAAAATGTGAGGATTTAAAAAAGACTGAGGATGATTTGCCACCTTGGCAGAAGGAGAAATGAAGTGTTATAATTACACCAGAGAACATTCAGAAATGGTTGTCATGAAGTGAAGATAGAAAAGATGAGAGAGCCATAGAAAGGGTAAAAATTGTGATAATGTATCAGAACGATTTCAGGGAAATTTTGGAAGGATGGCAGACAGAATAGAATCAGTCAGATGACATGGGTGAAATAATTCAATCTCAGGAGGCTAGACTCCCCACTTACAATACTAGCACCCGAGAAAGGCTCCTCATCGATTTTGATTATAGGGATAATCAATGGGGTCACCCAGCCATACCAATATGTTTATAAAGACAACTAGAGAGGGAGAGAAGGGCACTTTCTCTAATACTAGGAAACCACAAGCGACAGAGCTCGAGCAGTTACAGTTTCAGGGAACGCATGGTCAGCCACATCTCAGAAAAAGGATCTTGTGAGAAACTAGGGAATTGACGCTACCTAATAGACTAATAACACAGCTGAGTGTGCAATCGGTTCACGTGGCAATGATGTTACCCAAAATGAGATAGCTGCTCAAGGAGAAAACAGTTGCTACAATGTTGTACCCCATGCATATAATTTAGCAGGGTGAACTGAAGGCCTAGCCCCATAGATGAGCCTAAGGACAAGAGAAGGGTCCTTCAATCCACATGACATGGAAAATGCTGAGGATTGTACCCCATATGTTGAGGGAGATCCAGACTGGGATTATCCCTATTTACAACAGATTCTGTGCATATGGCAAAAGTATGCCACACAGCATAATCCCCAACATCTCTTTACCCCAGTTCATCAGATTCCCCTGAAACGTAGGGGACCTGAAGCACCTCATTATGTTCCATGGCCACACATAGATAAGGAAAACCTCAAAAAGTTGTTGCTACCGCCTACAGAGGGAGCAGGGAAATGGATCACGACCTTTGAAAAACAAATGGCAGGCGTCACCCTGGTAATAGGGGACATAGAGGGGCCGATTCCGATTCGGGCCGGAAATCTCTCCGACCGAGCCGGACTCGGAGAGATTTCCGACCGAATCGGACCCTAGCAGCCCGACCGAACGAGTACGATGCGCACGTATGCCATCGGACTCGATTCGGTCGGACTCCCATTGAAGTCAAAGGGAGCCTGTCGTACAACGCGTACGCGGGCTCCCATTGACTCAATGGGTGCGAGGCGAACAAGGGCACCCCCTACAGCGTGTACGCGGCGAAGCGACTCGCGCCGTACACGCACAGGTAGGGGGGACCCATGGGTCCCCCCTGTGTGCGACTCGCGCAGCTACGCATACAGGGGGGTCCGACACGGACTCCCAAAGTACAACTCCGACTGCTCCTTCGAGCCGGACGGCGCGAGTCGGTCGGACTGCTCGCGGCGCGCATCGTACTTGCCCGGCCGGGGAACGTCTCCATTGCGCGGTGCGAGGCGTGTCCGAGCGAGTCGGTCGGAGCGGTCGGCTTTCGCGTACGAGTTGGTCGGTGCGGTTGGGTCTCGCGAACGAGTCGGTCGGAGTTTTCGCATCGTACTCGCTCGCCCGGACGCACGTACGAATTGGTCGGGAAACAGGGCTCCGAATCGGATCCGGTTAAGCCGAATCCGATTCGGAGCCCTACCGGCCGAGATCGGAATCGGCCCCAAAGTGTCTACTTAGCCCCCATTTAAGAGATGAGACAGATACTATCTTCCGTAAGGCTGGAGTGAGAAATGCCACCCTTACTTAAACCAGGTGCGATGCGTCCCCATTTAATTGAGTCCAGATAATAGTCTTGGATCAGGTGAGGAAAATGTATCCCGATAGACCAGACATTGCGTCTCTCATGGCTTAATCAATGCAGCCAAATGAGGACCCAGCCCAATTTCTCAGTTGGGTGAAAGAGAAATGGATACAAGAAGTAGGCCAAGGTTGGGAAGTAATAGGAGGAAACGCTGGGTTGTTTCATAATGTAGTAAAGAAGGGTTTACCCTCTGATGTGCAGGATAATCTTGTCAACATAGTAGCATTAGAAGCCAAACCTTGGACAGACATACTGGCATACATAATACATTATTGTAAATAGAAACAAGAGAAAGAGAAGAATAAGCAAGAGGTAATGTAGAAAGCAGCAGCAAAGTTAATGTAGAACAAACTAGCAAAGAAGGAAGCAACATAAGGGGCTGTAGTAGCAGCCACTGCTCATATGACTGCAATATAATTGTTTGATTATATGGGTATTGTCAGATCAGGATTACAGACTATACCCATACACATATACTATCACAGAGAAGACAGAGTATGGGTCAAACACTAAAACAAAGTAGGCAAAATGCATATCACCCCAGTAAGGATTAATGTCAAGCAGAATGTTGACCTGCCAAAGAATACCACAGTATAAAAATTCGCCAATAGGGTTGTATAGAAAGAGAAAATTATACAGAACGATCTGAACATTCAGCACTAGGAGCTGGAAGATCCATTATTGGAGTAAAAATATTGATCCAATACCAAGACTAGTTTCTCTATTCAAACTTAAGGGTTCCTGAGAAGACCTAAGCAGTGACCATCCTATTAGTTAAATTAGAAACAATAATAGCAGGGCACTAAATTGATTGTGCCAAAATAAAACACTTCTGATGACACTACACAAAATACTTTTTGGACGTGTCTTATTTAAGGTGGTAGGGGCCAGAACAAATCCTGCTCATCACACAGACAGACATCAAATACACTGCCCATAAGGACCGGATGATATACATATCCCATCTAAAGAGAACACCACCATCCACAGCAGTATACACCAACATAACGGAGACATCAGCACAGGTATCAGAACCCCTTAAGGACTGAAGAGGAACTTTTGAAAAGATCTCTGTGATATCTTCGGGTCTGGTGAAGGTACCAATTGTTTTGATAAGACAAAGCCATTGACTGAGATAGTCAAATGTCTCAACAGTCAGCAAGTGATCAATAGCAGCAGATCCCTGAATTAATTATCCATCTTTATAATTGTCAGATTGTCACCCTCCCCAGTGGCACTGACCCCGGCAGAGCACCAATACCAGCACCATCTATGCACTCATTAATGGGACAAATCCTCGAACACTTAGGTATTGACTGTACATTACCTTTAAGTCTCCAGACAACATACATCAACATAACTCCATCCCCTCATGATTGGAGGCTAGAAGAATTAATACCCCAAACCACACAGACAGAGGACGAATTATTGAACAGGGATATAGATAACTATCTTGAGGGTGATTTTGAATGGAACTTTGATACAACTGGGATAGAGAAGTTCTTAAAACGGATAACTAAATTTAACTTTAATACCATTAGAATAGAGGGGTTTGTTGCAAATTGTACAAAGCTTGTTGCGCATGTTCAACCGATGGTGAGGTATCCTCTAGAGGAGCCATCGGATTAGTAATGGTGAGGAAGAGTAAATATGTGTTTATTGATCCATCCACCCCTGTGCCACCTCGATTTGGAACAGCGGCCATTCTGGCCACTAAGAAATGGTTAAAAAGGATATTGCAGGAAAAGTTATTGATTATAACAGTACTGACATGGTTACTCTTCCTGATTGTGTATTGTCTCTCGTACATAATTGAGGTGCTTTAAACCCAGGGACAAGTAGGATAGACTGAAACTGAGGTAAATAATACATAATTACTTCCCTCCACACAACGGTTACATGTCATATCCTATCTGGACAAAGAGAAACATCAGAAACATCACTAAAAGACAAGGCATTAAAAAGCAGTAGTACGAATGATGAACGCATACAGGGATGTTTTGAATGCAACCAATCAATAATTGTGTATGGTAACCTCTTGTTGAAAGGGCGGATATAATTGGATTTAGAGCGCATGAAAACAATTTATCTAGGTCCCAGATTTATCCTATTGACTAAAGTATTGTTGACTCTTACCTGCAAGGACACACCTGAGCTACTGTTGTGGACATCAGATCATGTAACCACCTTTTTTGCATTTCTTCAAGCTCTGTGTGTCAAGCTATTTGCGGATCTACCTGACTATACTCACCTCTTTGTTCAGGAATCTGAAAGGTGTGCTCTTGTAGTTCTTACCCAGCAGGAGGGCGGGCACAAACAACATACATATATATATAGATATATATATATATATAAATATATCTATATATATATCTAAAGATGTGTATATATATATATATATATCTTGCGCACTCCACCTACTGCTTGTAAATCCTTAACAAGGACTGGAGCATGGACCATCAAGTAAGTGCTTGCAAATTTCTTTATTTCAGTTGTCAGCCATTACGCGTTTCAGCCCTGGAGGGCCTTGATCACATGACACGCTCCACAGCTTCATTTTGCCTTTTCTACCATTTTCTTAAAGTGACATGTGCAAAAATGTTCATAGACATCGACAATGGATTTTGTAGTTGTATACTTCATATTGGGTCTAGTGCCCGTGTTAAAACCATTTAGTTCATATAAAAACATTAAAATCGTGTTTGAATATATAGGAATCTATGGTTCAATCACTGTATAAATACAATAAAATTTGGCTGGTATTACTAAATACTTTTGTTAACATCGGCACAATTTTTGTACTAGCATTTATTTACTCAGTGCAATAAATGTATATTAGACTCCTATTTGGTCTTTTGAGACATATACAGTTGAAAACCCTGTTTTATAATTTTCGTATAATACCACTTTTTACATAAAACATGTCAGTTAATTCCACATATAAAAACCGTATCGTAAACATCTTGACTGTTAAAGTGCTTGTGCGATATATGAAAAAGTGCTTGTGCATATAACACCAAAGTGAAAAGACTAAAATAATTATTAAAAAACTGTAGACTTGACTGGGAGGGCGGCTAATTTTAACAATTAATTCTGTGTATTGATGGATTGTGTTAATACATTAGCTCATTAATTTAGCGACACCCTTATTACGTAGACTTCACTTTGCCTAACCTTACTTAGACACAGGTATACAAGTCTTCTGTGGCATTTAATCCGCCCGGATGTTTGGAATTTAGGTCTAGGATATAGCGGGTTTCCAGTTTGCGTAACATCCTTTCCCTATTCCCTCCTCTTTTGTTGGGTGGTACAATTAAATAATATTTAAGATCCCTTGGGTTGGATTTGTGGCACTCTTTAAAGTGACGAGCCACTGGATAGGTTTGATCCTGGTTGTTAATGGCACGTATGTGCTGGAGTATCCTCTTGTGGCCCTGAAGCTTAGTACTTCCTACGTCGTAGGCCACAGGTACACTCCAGCACATAAATTACATGATCTGTCTTACATGTTAAGGCCCTAGTTATGATGCATTCCTTGCTGCCAAAGGGGTCCCAATATGTCAATTTATTGATGCCATATTGGCAGGCTTTGCACGTTTTACACTTGTAAAATCCTTTATGTTGTGTCAGCCATGTCGCACCTGTCTGGATTTCAGGGTTGCTTTTTACCAAGCAATCCCTCATTGATGGTGCCCTACTATAGGTAATAGCTAGGTTGTTTGGCAGCAGATGGCCTATAATAGGGTCACTGAGGACTATAGGCCAGTTTCTTTTGATGATATTTTTGATCGCCTTTTCCTGTTTGCTGAAATTTAAAATCATTCTGAAGGTGTCCTCGTCTACTCTTGGTTCCATATTGGTCGCCTTTACTACTGGGTGGGTATGTTTTTGTGCCTTCTTGTTGATGAGTAGGTCTGCCCTAGCTAGTGCGTTGCTTTTGGTGATTGCCTTATTAACGCATTTGTTTGAATAGCCCCTTTGTAGGAATCTAGTTTTGCTTTCCTGCCGTGCTGCTTTAAGGTCATCTTTATTACTGGAAATCCTTTTTAGTCTTAGCATCTCCCCGTAGGGGATGCTATATACTAGATGTCGTGGATGGGAGCTGGTTGCATGCAACACTGAGTTGCCTGCAGTCTGCTTCCTGTATGCTTTAATTTCAATCTTACCA
The DNA here is from genome assembly GCA_963921515.1 of Calotriton arnoldi. NCBI lineage: Eukaryota > Metazoa > Chordata > Amphibia > Caudata > Salamandridae > Calotriton > Calotriton arnoldi. Next base: position 26,582 of record CAWUFW010019676.1, read on the forward strand.
TTACTGATATAGATTTGGACATCTAGGAAGTTCACCATTTCTGCTCTAATCGTTGTAGTAAAATTAAGGATGATGTCATTAATACTGAGCCCATCGACAAATTCTTGTGCACTTGACAAGGTCCCTTGCCAAATTACAAAGAGGTCGTCTATATAGCGCAACCAAAGTTTAACATTGTTTGTGAAATACATGTCAAGAGTATTTTTCAGTACCAGCTCCTCCCACCAGCCCATATGGAGACAGGCATAGCTGGGGGAGAAGCTGGCACCCATTGCAACCCCTCATAGTTGTTGTTGATATAGTACATTTTGGAACATAAAAACATTGTTATACAAGCAAAATTCAACCATATCGATAAGCATTTTGTTATGTTGTGTCATCTGAACAGGTCTGTTATTCAGATAATGCTGCAAAGCCCTCAATCCGTCTTGATGGTTTATGCTCGTATAGAGCGCTGTTACGTCAAGAGTTATTAAAAGGAAGTCATCTTGCCATCCAAAATCCTTTATTTTGGCCAAGAAGTCACCCGTGTCTCTAATGTAGGACGGAAGTTGCTGAACGTGTTCCTGTAGGAAATAGTCTACATATTTTGAAGATTTTTCCAGTAGACTATTACGTGCTGATATTATGGGCCGTCCTGGTGGCTTCAATGGATTTTTATGAATTTTAGGTATGAAATAAATGACTGGTACTGTCGGATTTTCATTCTTCAGAAATTTGTATTCCTTTATTCTATATATATATGTGGAAATTTCTCTAACGCCCTAGATACAAGTACCAAGAAATGCCTTTGTAGCTGAAGCACCACAGATGAACACTGGACAGTATATTTGTCTGAGCTAACAAAGGCTGCTAAGTTCTTCCCTAAACAGTTGTTTCAGAGAAAGGTATCCAACGATGATCAGTAGGTCCACCCTGTGATGACTAGCCAACAGGTTTACATTTGTAACTATGTCTGGAAATGGAAGGTCCCCTTGTTCGATGGACCTTTTGTAACAATGGTAACCCTCAGATAAGAATTCTTGGGAGCAGACCGATACACATGCATACATGTTTGAAGGGAAGTTAATATTGTACTAAAGCTTTGTTAAACTTGCGAGTTTAAAGGATGCAAGTGATGTGATGTGTATATAAAAGTTTATGATTTACTAGATGCACTCTTTGACCTGTTCTTGGCTTTTAAGATAATTGTAATGTTAACAGATTTTTGTGTATTTAAGAGGCTGCCTGTGTGCAGCAATTTGCGACCAGCTGTTTACCTGCGTGGGGATAGCTGCTCTTCCTGCCGCAACAGTAAACCTGCTTTTGCCTTGCCAAGAAAAGTCTTGTCTTTCTTTTTTTTACTTTCCCCGCAACAGTCTCATTAATCAGGAAGTGTTAAACCAAAATCAGACAGAATCAATATATAATCATTGACACAAATAGTAACTTCATTTTTAAATCCCTTCATTCCCCTACTTGCAACTGGTAATGGTTCTATTGCCAAGGCAAATAACTCAGGTGATAAAAGGGACTAATTTAGATAATGTCATTGGCCCAGACAGCAGATCATTAATACATATTCTCTATCTATAATGCTGGTTTGCAAATAAGATAATGCCATTATAAAGGTCTCATCAAATACATTGCTTGTATTGTGGCTCAAACAAAAATCCCATCCAGTATTGTCAAATACATGTTCAGCATCTTATCAAGGATTTAAAACAGTCCCTCTAAGTCTCTCAAGTTTCCTTACTGATTGCCTGAGGGAAGGATGGCCCTTCTCAGTATCTACTGTGCCACACTTCACTTAGTATACTTGTGGAAGTTGTTGAGTGTTCCCTTAATAGGTTCCTAGTTAGAAGGAAAAGGCCAAAAACAAAATGGAAAAAAACTCCTTCGCAATAGTGGGAAATCTTGACTGTAGTCAGATGTAATTGCAGAGGTTGAAAAGCTAGACACCAAAACCACCTTGAAACAGAAACCCTGAAACAGGGTTGAGAAAGAGCCCATTATAAGCTCTTCCAGAAGAAATAATCCAAAATGAATCCTGCTAAAGAAAAGAAATCTGAATGGGTGATGAACAGAAAGAAAAACAGGGAAACCAATGCGTTGCAACACATCTTCTGTGGCAAAAGCCTTCTTATACATGCCTAAAGCATGGCCCGGCATCAATGGAAAAAAATTCACATCATGTTTGGTGGGAAGATTCAGGAAACAAACACCGGAGAGGCAACCATCTTGGAAAGGTGTAGATAAAATACTGATCACATCTACTCTTCCTGAATAACGGCGTTGCCAAGAAATTGCAGGTAAAAGAAGAACCCAATGTCTGACATCCTTCACTATCGCATGTCCTGTCAGCCACCCAACACTCTGCATAGCAGGTGGAACATTCCACTGCATGACTGCAAAGAAGACACTGGTGCCAACTCGGTCGTGCAGCAAAAGACTCCGAGCTCAAGAATAACGCTGTCTTCCTCTTGAAAGGCCAAAAGAACATGCCATTGCTTCATGTAAGTCTAACTCTGAGATGCAACACATCTATATCTAACAAGACTTTCCAAGTAGCTCAACCTTCTACTGCAGTCTATTCTTTTCAGAATTTACTGTATAATTATTCTTTTAGCTCTCTTTAAAACGAAGTCAATTTGGTTTTTAGGTACCAGTGGTATACCCGCATCAGGTTCCCTGCCCATATTCCAGTCAAAAGTCTTTATATTCAATGCAGTCTTCTTACTTTTAAAATCTAATAAATTGGATTTAATACAACTGTTTACATTTGAAAGATCCTGGGAATGTTTTCTTCTCAATGTATGTGTTGTACAGTTTCAACAGGACAAATCTTGTTTGTAAAAGCTTTAAAAAATATATTTCAACATCCACAAATGCAAACCGAAAAATCATCTCTTAGAGAGGATATAGTTGTACCAATCGCTTGAGATGTGAGTGGGTAATCCCAAAAACCTTCATCTCCTTCAGATAACTTTGAAATTGCCTTAGCCTACTAAGCAAGAAGTTAGTCAACTTTTGCAATTTGAGTTGTGTTCCTAGTTATCTCCTTGAAAGCGATAAACATATTCTGTGATTACTGTAAGGGTAATTGGAGTCTTAGGGGCTTCTTTAAAGTTTGGTAAACAGGGTACTCATCAAAATGTCTCAGAGTACCCACTTTGACAGAACAACAGCTCTATTGTGAGGGTGATTGGTGTCTTAGGAGTTAATTACGAGTTTAACAAATAGGGCACTGCACCACAAATGTGACAGAGTACTCGTCTGCCACCTTGACAGTTCGCCACCTCTAACTAGATTTGGGAAATTCCCCATGTTTCTGCCAGAAGTGCCCTGTTGGCTCCACAAATGGAAATCTTAGAATGATGGCCTGACAGTGTTAAGACCCTGAGATCATCTGCCCTATTTGTTCCTGTTTGAGAACACAAGGATACACCTGGTGGTCCAGAACAGAAAAAACATATAAAAAGACCCCCTCTCCCTGGGAGAAAACTCCCAGTGTGTCAGGGCTATAAGTCAAAACAACTTGCTGAGCAGCCACATAAAGCACAGAGAGCTTTCAATGCCTTCAGAGGATCCACTGTAGGCAGCGCCTACTCTGAAGGCATACAGATTTCTGCCAGGTAGGCAGAGAACTCTACATATGATGACCAGTAGTTTGCAGGGAAAGAGAGGTCATTACCTCTGCACTCCCGGTGGACAGATGGATGCCTACCACACTCTAACAATTGATGCACTATAGAAATCATATTAACATTTTCTGTGCAGCAGGGAAGTGCCCAACTTCGGTACACCTAATTTTATGCACCTCAGTCACCAAAATAGCCTTTTTCCATATAGGTTGAACCACCCCCTAATTAATCCTCTTGTGAAAGGCAACTGTGCCCAACCCAGTCATTGGTATTGGCACTAAATGATATTAAAGAGGACCAAGACCAACAAAAAGCATTTTAACCACTTGAGTGCTCATGACGGCTCCCGGCCGTCATGAGTCACAGTAGGCGTGTGCTCATAACGACCGTGAGCCGTCCGAACGTTGCCGCTCCGCCCACGTGGTATTAATTCCCCGCCTGTGCGGGGAAATTAATCAGTGGGCGGAGTTCGGACGGCTCCCGGCCGTCATGAGCACACGCCTACCGTGATTTATGACGGCCGGGAGCCGTCCTGAGTACGGGAGCGCCATGCCCAACCCCGCCCCCTCTCGCACCGTGGCGGAATTTGCCCCGCGGCGAAGGGGTTAAACAATCTATAATAGAATAAATCAAGCTGCAGCAGGCTAGTAGATTGATTAATGGTAGGCACAAATAACCAGCTACTAAAAATTAATTTGCTAAATATATACTTCCCTTTATTTCATCTGTGGTAATATTGGTTGAAAGACAAGAGTTGCGAAACAGTCCACAGGCAGTTCATGAAGCCACATATAGATATCATGTGTAACCCATATCTACTGGTCAAAAGTTGTCACTGAGTTTACGGTTAACAACTGCATTTTCCAGTCTAATTGCCGTGGGCAAAAAGTGAATGATGAATATGATCTTGAAATGCCCCCAATCCAGATTGTAATCATTATTTCTGCCCATCTGACCTATATCAATCGATTTCTGCTGAGGCTGCTTGACACAAGAGGATTAAGCAGATCAGTTTGCTAGGAAGGTAGTAGGGTGAGCTAAGTGCGCAAAATCTCATGCCTCAATAGTTAAACTTAGTGATGGGAAGTATTGCCAAAGCATAATGGAAATTTCTCATTTCGACTACACTCAACCAGGTCCATTGGTTGCCTGTTGAAAAGCGGTAAGCGTTTAAGCTATCAATCATGTCACATAAGGTTCGTTGGTCATATATAAGTGACATCTGCTGAATAATTAATTAAAGGAGATATTAGTATGCCCAAGTTTAGGAAATCAATGAAAGGCAGCGCACACCTAGAATTGATAGCCATAATGGCAAGATGGGGGAAAATAAAGAAAAGTAGCTATATACCTGGGGCCACATACCATAGTCATAGCCTTGATTCTGTTTCAGGTTTAGTGTCCTCAAGTTGGTTAGTTTCAACATACATTCAATTAAATATATGGAATTAAGTGCTATTAGGATAATGTTCTGCCCAGTCATGAAACTATATGTCTACAAACATCTGACAGAAAACTTCACATACATCTCACACAGGGCAGCTATCTCTTACGGTTGGCTATCACAGTGCCCTCAACACCACCTTCCACTAGGCTATACCACGTACCACGAAAGAAATCTGACAGAACATCTCATATACACCTAAAATAATTCAAAAGTGCAACAAAGTCAGCATTACCACTTAATGACCAAAGTCTTGAGTCTTCAGGCAAAGACAATATTTCTACAAGTAACCCTCACCGCCACTAACATCATACATCCACAGCTCTTCATTAAGACATTGCTCCCAAATATCAGATAAACCACATCACACTAGACACAGAATCATAGGACAACTTAGACCCTGGTCTGTGAACTAAATCTCAAAACTATGGGACAAGGCTTCCCGAGTGCTAAAAGGCTAAATTAAAGATAGACTGTGCACAGCACAGATAAAAATAATATACCACGGTCTAGTCCCAGGCTCCTGCTTCACATATTCTTGTCATAGGGAACTTCCTTTACTTTGATCCACATTTGAGCCACTGTTATTACAGCATCTTCTCTTTATGTATAAATAATGCCACACCCTTTCAAAACACACAAAATCAGTGTTGTATATGGAGGCCAGTGCTCAAATCTCTCCCTTTATGCAGAGAATGCTCTGTTAGATTCTGCCCAAGCATGGAAAAACGTTGTATGATTTTAGATCAGGACGGCATGCTGCTCTGATCCTTCTCACATTGTTGGCTGCTGCAGATATCAAATCCACATGGTTCTAATGGAATGCGTCAGACAGAAATCAGAGGTAAGGTATTGTGCTGGATCTATTCCTTTCTAGCAGATTACAGGGAAATGGTAATTTACCAGTCATTTCCTAAATCGTTAAGATTGTGTCCCCCAAAGTTCCTTTCTGAGTACAACTTTATTCAGCCTTTATGTGGCCCCATTAGCCAAACTCTTTAGGTCATTTATCCTGGCTTTTATGTGTTATGCTGAGAACACCCAGCTCATTCTAAAGCTGCAAAGGAACTCTGATTTGGATTTTAGCAGCATCCATCGATGCTTCACTTCAGTGTGAAGTGGGAACTGGATGATGGTCAATTGTCTATCTGTGAGTATACTTCTTATGATGAATTATCTTTTTTAAACCAGGGGGCAGACTTACTAACATTTTCACGCAACATTGAGTAAAATGTTGTCTAATATGTAGCGCCTGCTACCATTAATGCCCAAGTAAATAGACACAGATCAATCTACGTACATCTCAAGGAAGGATACAACACATAACATTAGGAGGTTTCTGGTGATGGAGCAGGGTAAAAGAAAAAATTTAACCTCCTAATAATTTACATAAAATGATTAACAAACAAGTTCGTTTAAGTAAATAACCAACAATGTATGTTACATGTGAAGGGTTAAAGGTAACACGCTATTTTGTGTGCAAACTAATTTACTTATAATTGTTGACGTGGCTAACATAACCTAATATTTGCGTATTAATAGAATAATAAAATGCATGATTTGTGCTTTGAAAACAAAACGTGTAGTGGCAAAATAAAGCAATGGTAAGTAAGGGACGGCTTTATATGTTGCTTTTTGCTAGGTAATACCTAATTGGGGTACGTAGAATGACGGGAGGGAAACGAAAGGGTTTATATTCTTTATTCTTAACTATATTTTGTTTATCTTTGTAAATAGTGCGCTTAGGCCTGTTGAGCAGCGATATAAAATGGCCGCCATGAGCTAGAATACGCGTGCGCGAGGAGAAATGTAGACAAGGAGAAAGGCCGTGAACAAGAGTGACCACGTGATCGTTCCAAGAGCCTAGGATGAAAGTATGGTCAAGGCTATTGTGACCTTACTGAATAAATGTGTGCCAAGATGGGTCAACGAGAAGCGTGAGAAGTCAAAAAGAATAAATGGACAAAAGGAACTGTTGAACCTAAAAAGTATCGGAAAGTGATACAAGTTGGACTGATCGAAGCGGATGAGTAATGTCACGAACTGTGGGAAACGATGCAAGTATGGACATTCCACAAAGAACTGGTTAGAACAAGGAAGTTTGATAAAAGATGTATATGGACTCAAATGGACCAATTAGAGAGAATCTCGCCATAAAGATGCAACATTTTTATTTAGTAAGCTAGAATTAGGGTATAAGAAGACCTACTCTTGGTGGGGAGGGAGATGATGCTGCTAGTTGCTGGGAGCTGCTTTTTTTGCAGTTTTTGACTGCTGTTAGTTGCGTATGGAGTTGCTGCTGCTGATGCTGACGAGCTGAGGCTGCTGCTGCTATTTTATATTTTTAATTGAGCATAAGATGCTGCTTTTTGAAGAACTTTTTTCTCGATAGATTTATCTATTTAGAACTATTAGACTTTTCCAGAACAGATAGATAGCGATTTTGGGAGTTCTTGCCGTGACGAACTTTATTCTTCCATCTAATAGGTATGCATTGCAATTTCAATTTATTCGTATAATGATAACAAATGTAATAATCTGAATAATAAACCTAAAACTTATTTCATGCTTCCAAACTTTATATAAACTTTATTATCTTTAAACAAATGACTCAGTGGTTCTTTAGCTCAATGATTAATGTAAAATGTTAGAAGGTTTATTGTGATTGAGCTGGTCTTAATCACCATCAACTGATTCCTACTAGTTGGTCCATCGACCAATGAGCGGAATACCTTAAAACAATGAGAAATATTATGTCGTGTTAAAAAGAGGTATCCGGTCTCCTTCCAGCGAATCGTTTTACTGTTTTTCTCCTAGGTTAATGACGGAGGAAAATCCAGGGAATAAATGAGTGAGTAAATGCATGTGCGGTGTTATGGGCCCCACCGTCATATGGATATAGTCTGTGTATTGGAGGGATAGTTGTACCTGGATGACCGAAATATATAGGAGAAGAATTTTTATTGTTAGCGCTGGATCAGATTTCTTGGTAGCAGAGTTATGGTTACTATAGATTAGTTTGGTGATTATTGATTATTGATTATTTCATGTCTAACACTTTATGTTGCGTCGCGTTATGTTATATGTAAGTCGAAGTTTTCACGCTTCCGGGAAGTAGGAAGTGGAACACGTGTGGCAAGAGAAGTCACATGGAATAGTGCATTGTCTGAGTTCATATTGGTAATAACACAGGTTGTGTTATGATAGGGACATTTTCCGTATAAAAAGGTGTGTGAGTGAAATAGCGACCGGTTTTCTTGTGAAACTCTGGCCTTAATTCTCAGGAGCAGTATAGTCTCCACATGTGTTTTATCCCCAGAGAAACGGGTTTACCGCTTGCTTGAAAGAAGGGTAAGGTAGAGGGAAGTGCTACTTTATCGGTGAAACAGAAAAATTCTGTGGTAGGGTAGAGGTAAGCGCTGCCTACTGGAAAATACAGAATTCTTGTGTAAATGGACAAAGCTATTTCTTTGGTTTAGCGAATCAGACAATGGAAATGTGTTTTAAATGTTGTAACTAACGAAGAATTGTTGAAAAAGAAATTGCCGATAAATTTTGTAAAGGAGGGGTCAGGAGCAGAACTGACGTAGACAAAAGCCGCGCTGGGATTGGACAGTGCGTTAGTCATACAGAAACAGGAGCAGAGCTGACGTAAAGAAAAAGCCGCGCTGGGATTGGACAGTGCGCTGTAGACAGAAACCGCTCTGATTGGAGTGTTGGTGTGAGTCGCGCTAGGATTGGACGGATAGAATAGTGACGTGGAAATTTATGATTGGAGTGTTGGTGTGAGTCGCGCTAGGATTGGTTGGAATAACTCATAGAGAACAGTGTTGAATTGCGGAACTTTTGAGGAGAAAAGAGATTGTGAATCATGTCGTATTATGAATATGGTAGGGAGAAAACGTTGTGGATGTCGAAAGTTAAGAACTTCTTTAAGAAAGACAAAAAGGTAGTGACTAGAGAGGGACAAGTAATTCCTCCGCCGAAATCACCAGCTTCGCATATGATGCTGAAGTACGGATATCATACATGCATATGGTTAGAAAATTGGACAAAATATACTAAGAATGATGGAGCATTGGCTTTTCCTGAGAATGGTTCATTTAGTGTAGCTGTACTTCGGAATTTGAGAGAGAAAATGATAAAACTAGAACCTAGACCTAGACCGACACAGTTTGAAGCTTTAACTGAATGGGAAGATGAAATGTATGAACAAGAGAGATTCAGAGGATTGAAGAATCATGAGTTTGTGCCTGGAAGGTTATGGGGGTTGAATCATGAGGACAGACTAAAGCGTTGGAGATGTGCTAATATGACAGGAGGTTTGTTTCCAGCTTTTACAGTGGAGGAAGAAGCAAAGAGAAAGTGTATAGAGAAAAAGAAACATGTGGTTACGGAAAAGTATGGATATGGTGGTAGTGAAACGGAAGATGAATTGCTGGAAGATATTTTAAACAGAAACCCACCTCCATACCAACAGACTTCTGCGGTGGTGACACCTAATGCACCGCCAATGGAAACTGGGAGGAATAAAAATCCCGAACGAGGATATGGAGATAAATAGGTCACAAGATCAATTAATAACTTCACAAAATGAGGAGATAGAAAGTGACAATACAACTGAATTAGCAAAAACCACAAGAGAATTAACTGAAAAGATAAGAGAATTAACAAAGAATATGGAAGCCGTAACTGTACCAGTAACGATAGGTCCAGTAATGCCAGTTTTTGAGAATCAGAAAATTGATGAACGTTCTTTAGTGATTCCTATGAATTCACATTTGCAACAAAGGAGAGAAGGGATGGAACTAGACAATGAAGGTGCACACCATTTGGTTAGTACCTATGGACCAAGCCCACCTACTAATTTGACAATAAATGAGAATGAGTTTAGGAGAATACCTATGGTAACGGAGTCTGCATCAGAGACACCAGAAAGGAGTAACAATTGGATAGAATTAAATAGTACGCCTGTAGGTCCAACTCCAGATGAATTAAATGAATGGATGAAAACGCTAAAAACGAAAGAGACAGAAGTAAAACCACTAGATGTAATTAGGTTAAAAATAGACATGGAAGAATTGATTTTAGGAACGATTGGTACAGAAAAATTGAAAAGTTATCAGGATGACGAGATTATGTTTTTGTGCAAGAGTATTACCTGGAGAGCTAGAAATTTACATGACAAATTAGAAGAGACAGCGATTGAACTAGGAGTAGAATTTACAAAAGTGAGAACATTGCAGAAACCATATAGAGTAGATTTTTGTGAGAAAGATATAGAGAATCTGAACACATCAGGACGATTGACCCAAATAAAATAATTAATTGTTTTATTGAGAAAATGGGGTGATGTGGATAGATGGAGAAGTAAATGGACGAAAAAGAATGAGAAAGTAACAGATAAAGCATCTTTAGCTTTTGCAGTAACAGATAAGGAACCAGTTGTAAGGGAGTACCCGATGAGAGAGACTCCAGGAGGTAGTTATGTGCATGTTCCGTGGTCTAGACAGGATATACTGTCATTTACAAATGATTTCCCAAAGTTGAGAGAAAAGCCAGTAGAATGGTACAGACAAGTGGAGAGATTTGTTAAAGTTTCAAAGGTGTTGTGGATAGATTTGGATGGATTGTTTGATATAGTAGTACCAGCTGATTTGTGGACAGAATGTAAGATTACTAAAGATTGGCCAACTGTAGAATATCCAAGGGATGCTAAAACAGGAGCGCCAGGACCAGAAGTAATGAGGAAGTATGACCAAGTAATTACCTTTTTGAAGAATAAGATTCCACCTAAAGAAACGGATTGGGTAAAGATAAACAGAACCACGCAGGAAAGTAAAGAATCAGTCCATGCTTACTATGAGAGGCTATTGTTAGTTTTAAACAATATAGTGGCTATGAGACACTAAATGAGAAGGATATGAGTCTTTTGTATATAGATTTGTGTATGGATTGAAACCGGAGACAAGTGAAATGATTAAACAGCATATGATTTGTTGGCAGAATAGCACAGTTGACGAGGTTTTGAGATATGCAAAGTATTGCAGTGATGATATTGAGAGTAGACAGCGTAAATTGAAAGAGAAAGCCATGTGGGCACAGGTGAAAGTTGCTGAGAAACAAGAAGCTCAATTGAGTAATACAGCTAATGAAGCAGGACAGGCTAGATTTAGACCAAACATAGGCAAAGGAAAAGGACAAATGAGCATAGATGAGGCAAAGAAAAAGTGGCCATGCCACAACTGCGGAAAGCTACGGCATTGGAGAAACGAGTGTAAATTTCCTCCAAAACTTAATGCGGAAAATCAATCATTAAATCCACAGGTGCAGAGTGAGATAGTTACTCCACAGAGTCAGGTGCCACAACCACCACTTCCCAAGAGTGTTAACCAACAGAAATTCAGTGCAGAAACATGATTCTACAGAGGAGAGCAGGTAACACAGTTGCCGCGTGCAGCTGCCATTTCTCAATATTGGTTACGACAGGATGATGATGAGACAGATGAAAGCTTCTGACGGTGCCTAGGAGAGGGGGAAGAGTGCGTGCTTGGCGCAACTCTAGAGGTAGATCAAGCAGGTCCATTTGCGGATGGAGAAGTGAATGGTGCAAATGTAACATTCCTTGTGGACACTGGAGCTACCCGTTCTACTGTTAGGTCAGTGGAAATTCCAAACCTTCCTCTCTCAGGTGAACATATCCAAGTAGTTGGAGTATCGAATCAGCAAATTAAGACGCCTCTTACTAAACTAGTGGAGATAAAGATTGGTCCATTTAGTGAAATGCACCGATTTGTGGTGTGTGATTGCAGTCCTGTGAACCTATTAGGACGCGATCTATTGTGCAAAATGAATTGCACTATCTATTGTACTCCAGATGGAATTGCATTTCAGACCCCAGATGAAGATGTACTGTACAAAATGACAATGGTAAATTTGGAACCAGAAGTAAATGATTTGTTTCCTGTATTTGACGCAGAGAAAATCCCAATTGAACTAAAAGAGACAGTGGAAGAGAAAGTGTGGGATTTTACAGGAGAAGATATAGGGTTAATGAAAGGAGTAGACCCTGTTAAAATATCCGTAAAAGAGGGAACGAGTTACCCAAATACGCCCCAGTATAAATTGACACCAGAAATAATTGAAGGAATAACGCCAGTAATAAATAAAATGATTGAACAAGGGATTCTAAAAGAAATCATGAGCAGTCCATGTAATTCACCAATAATGGGACTGAAAAAGCCAAACAGAACATATAGGATTGTACAGGATTTGAGGAAGGTAAACAAAATTGTTGTGCCTTGTTGCCCAATAGTACCGAACCCTGCTGTGATTCTATACCAGATTCCACGCGAAGCAGAATGGTACACAGTAATTGATTTATGCCATGCATTTTTCTCTATTCCATTGCATCCAGATAGCCAGGCATTATTTGCGTTCAGGTTCGGAGAGCGTATTTTGGCATGGTGCCGAATTCCTCAAGGGTACACAGAAAGCCCTCGATCTTTAATCAGATTTTAAAGAAATCCTTGGAAGATTTAAAAATGCCAGAAAAGTCAGTAATGGTTCAGTAAATTGATGACCTACTGGTGGCATCAAAAACGAAGGAAGCATGTGTCAATGATACAATTGCTTTGCTGAATCATTTAGCCAAAAGAGGACATAAAGTGTCCCCATCCAAATTGCAGTTTTGTCAACAAGAAGTCCAATATTTAGGGCATAAAATTGAGAAAGGAGTGCGAAAGGTAACGACCGAGAGAATAAAAATGATTCAAGGAATGAGAGCTCCAATGACGCAAAGAGAGGTAAGAATGTTTTTGGGAATGGTTGGATATTGTCGACAATGGATAAGTGGTTTTTCTTTGATCGCAAAACCTTTGCAAAAACTGACAAAGAAGGATGTTAAAGATCCTTTTGAAATGAATGATGAGGAAATGAAAGCATTCAGAGAGTTGAAAAAGAAATTGTGTGAAGCTCCACCATTGGGAATGCATGACTATGAGAAAGACTTTGAGTTGTATTGCAGTGAAAGAGATGGATGTGCGTTTTCAGTCTTGGTACAGAGACATGGAACTATGAAAAGACCTATTGCATATTTTTCAGCTGTTTTAGACCCTGTAGCAAAAGCGTTGCCTGGATGTTTGAAAGCAGTTGCTGCTACTTGTGTGAGTCTGGAACAGAGTGAAGGCATAGTGATGGGATATCCACTCAGAGTATATGTCCCACATTCTGTGGAAATTCTCTTGACACGAACGAAAACCCAATACATGACACATAGTCGGCTGACTAGGTATGAAAAGGTAATTTTGAGTGCAGATAATGTGACCATTGACAGATGCATGAATGTGAATCCTTTGACATCATTGCCAGATGAAGAGAGTGTGATTGAAATGGATGAAGTGGATCATAACTGTCTGAATGTGCTTGAATATTGTACAAAACCGAGACCAGATATAAGAGATGAGCCCTTAAAGGAATCAGATTATATTCTGTTCGTGGATGGCTCATGTTTGAGAACAAATGATGGAGTTCTAAGTGCAGCATATGCAGTTTGCACAGTAGCAACTGTAATGGAAGCATCTTGTCTGAAAGGGATACGGTCTGCCCAGGTAGCAGAACTAATAGCTCTGATTCAAGCCTGCAAGTTGGGAAGAAATGTACGGGTTACAATTGTGACAGATAGCCAATACGGTTTTGGAGTTGCGCATGACTTTGGTCAGATTTGGTCGCAAAGAGGTTTCTTGACGTCTGCAGGAACGCCGATTAGAAATGGAGATTTTGTGAAAAAACTGCTTGAGGCGATACAGCTGCCTAAACAGATTGCTGTCGTGAAGTGCAATGCACATAAAAATGGGGAAGACTACATAACTGTCGGCAATAAGTATGCTGACGAGATTGCACAGTACTGTGCAAAGAATGTGGTCTCTTTGAACAGGAACCAAGAAAGAGAGCATATTTCATGTCCTTTGCTTTTTACTAACCCTGTTGAGACATGGGATGAAGTGAGACAATTACAGGAAGCAGCAGATGAAGAGGAGAAAGATACTTGGATAAAAGCAGGATGTAGAAAACATGAGGAAAATGATGTTTGGGTTTACAGAGATGAAAGACCAGTTATGCCTGATAGCATGATTTCTGATATGGTACGGATGTACCATGGACTAACCCTGGGCAAAGCACTACGCTACGCTCGCGTAGTTTGCGAAGTTTGCGCTACTTCGCACAACGCGAATTGCACGTAGCACAGTGCAAACTCACGTAGCGTAGCGTAGTGTAGTGCAGCGGTCATTTTTTGCTTGCTCGCGGTCCTCAACGTCAAGTTGGCGACCGCGAGCAAGCAAAATGACATCCCGGCGAGACTTTTCCTCGTTCGCGATCAGCAACATCAAGTTGCCGATCGCGAGCGTGGAAAATAAACCTCCTGGGCGAGATTCTCAACGCGGGGAGGTCAGGTTTCTCATTGCGAGTGGTCGCGTATGCTCGCGACCGCTCGCGATGAGAAACTACCAGTGCGCATTGAGAAAGCTGCCGCTCGAGTAAAAATCTACTCGAGCGGCAGTAAAAGACAGCTCGCACTGTGCAAGATGCCGTTTTCAATGATTGCACAGTGCGGACAAGCATCCGGCACTGTGCAATCATTGCGAACAGTGCACTACGCAGTTCGCGTAGTGCTACGCGTAGCTCGCGTAGTGCGAACTGCACTTTGCGTAGCTTCGCGTAGCGCTACTTCGCGAACTACGCCCAGGCTTACCATGGACAAGCCCATATTGGGAGAGATTCAATGATCAGACTTTTCAGACAAACATGGTATAATCCAAAATTCAGAGCCATAGCTGAGAGTCTTTGTCAAAGATGTCTTGTTTGTCAACAGTTAAATCCAGGAAGGAAGACCGTAGTGAGTCTAGGAACAATAGGACGAGAAGGAGGTCCGTTCACTAGAATGTAAATGGATTTCATATAAATGCCACCGAGCAATAGACTAAGGTATGTCCTTGTAGTCGTCTGTTTGTTTTTCCCGTTGGGTGGAAGCACACCCGACCAGAAGGAATGATGGAATCACAGTAGTAAAACTTATGCTGCGAGAATTCATTCCGAGGTATGGTTTTCCAGTCACGATTGAAACAGATAGAGGAACACATTTCCAAAACGAATTAATTCAACTAATTTGTGAAGCACTTAGTATTAAACAGAAACTGCATTGTGCATACAGACCAGAGGCTTCTGGAATAGTAGAGCAAGTGAATGGAACAATTAAGAACAGGCTAGGAAAAATGTGTCAAGCCACAGGACTCAAATGGCCAGACGCCTTGCCATTAGTTTTAATTGACAATCAGAAGTATTCCAGAAAGGAAAACTGGACTCAGTCCCCATGAGATAATTATGGGACGAGCAATGAGACAAGCACATGTACCTGTCAACAAACTACTGACTATAACTGATGATCTGGTGCTGGATTATTGCAAAGGATTGGCTGATGTGGTGCGTTCTGTGTTTCATCAGGTTGGACCGGATGCGACCACTCTTGAAAGAAAACCAGCTCACGACTTGAATCCAGGAGATTGGGTCCGCATAAAAGTCCATAGAAGAAGAAACTGTTTGGTTCCTCGCTGGGACGAACCACGACAGGTGATCCACTTCCCTCTACCTTACCCTTCTTTCAAGCAAGCGGTAAACCCGTTTCTCTGGGGATAAAACACATGTGGAGACTATACTGCTCCTGAGAATTAAGGCCAGAGTTTCACAAGAAAACCGGTCGCTATTTCACTCACACACCTTTTATACGGAAAATGTCCCTATCATAACACAACCTGTGTTATTACCAATATGAACTCAGACAATGCACTATTCCATGTGACTTCTCTTGCCACACGTGTTCCACTTCCTACTTCCCGGAAGCGTGAAAACTTCGACTTACATATAACATAACGCGACGCAACATAAAGTGTTAGACATGAAATAATCAATAATCAATAATCAATAATCACCAAACTAATCTATAGTAACCATAACTCTGCTACCAAGAAATCTGATCCAGCGCTAACAATAAAAATTCTTCTCCTATATACTTTGGTCATCTAGGTACAACTATCCCTCCAATACACAGACTATATCCATATGACGGTGGGGCCCATAACACCGCACATGCATTTACTCACTCATTTATTCCCTGGATTTTCCTCCGTCATTAACCTAGGAGAAAAACAGTAAAACGATTCGCTGGAAGGAGACGGGATACCTCTTTTTAACACGACATAATATTTCTCATTGTTTTAAGGTATTCCGCTCATTGGTCGATGGACCAACTAGTAGGAATCAGTTGATGGTGATTAAGACCAGCTCAATCACAATAAACCTTCTAACATTTTACATTAATCATTGAGCTAAAGAACCACTGAGTCATTTGTTTAAAGATAATAAAGTTTATATAAAGTTTGGAAGCATGAAATAAGTTTTAGGTTTATTATTCAGATTATTACATTTGTTATCATTATACGAATAAATTGAAATTGCAATGCATACCTATTAGATGGAAGAATAAAGTTTGTCACGGCAAGAACTCCCAAAATCGCTATCTATCTGTTCTGGAAAAGTCTAATAGTTCTAAATAGATAAATCTATTGAGAAAAAAGTTCTTCAAAAAGCAGCATCTTATGCTCAATTAAAAATATAAAATAGCAGCAGCAGCCTCAGCTCGTCAGCATCAGCAGCAGCAACTCCATACGCAACTAACAGCAGTCAAAAACGGCAAAAAAAGCAGCTCCCAGCAACCAGCAGCATCATCTCCCTCCCCACCAAGAGTAGGTCTTCTTATACCCTAATTCTAGCTTACTAAATAAAAATGTTGCATCTTTATGGCGAGATTCTCTCTAAATGGTCCATTTGAGTCCATATACATCTTTTATCAAACTTCCTTGTTCTAACCAGTTCTTTGTGGAATGTCCATACTTGCATCGTTTCCCACAGTTCGTGACATTACTCATCCGCTTCGATCAGTCCAACTTGTATCACTTTCCGATACTTTTTAGGTTCAACAGTTCCTTTTGTCCATTTATTCTTTTTGACTTCTCACGCTTCTCGCTGACCCATCTTGGCACACATTTATTCAGTAAGGTCACAATAGCCTTGACCATACTTTCATCCTAGGCTCTTGGAACGATCACGTGGTCACTCGTGTTCACGGCCTTTCTCCTTGTCTACATTTCTCCTCGCGCACGCGTATTCTAGCTCATGGTGGCCATTTTATATCGCTGCTCAACAGGCCTATGCGCACTATTTACAAAGATAAACAAAATATAGTTAAGAATAAAGAATATAAACCCTTTCGTTTCCCTCCCGTCATTCTACGTACCCCAATTAGGTATTACCTAGCAAAAAGCAACATATAAAGCCGTCCCTTACTTACCATTGCTTTATTTTGCCACTACACGTTTTGTTTCCAAAGCACAAATCATGCATTTTATTATTCTATTAATACGCAAATATTAGGTTATGTTAGCCACGTCAACAATTATAAGTAAATTAGTTTGCACACAAAATAGCGTGTTGCCTTTAACCCTTCACATGTAACATACATTGTTGGTTATTTACTTAAACGAACTTGTTTGTTAATCATTTTACGTAAATTATTAGGAGGTTACATTTTTTCTTTTACCCTGCTCCATCAATTCCCCCTTTGGTGATTTTTAATATCACCACAAAACCCAAGTTACACAATTCTATCAGACAGCATATTTCTTGATCCGTTTTTGTTTTGTGTTAGTTTACACAACTGTATCCCTTTCAACTTGTCTCTTGGTCTTCTTGTACATATTCTCTTTTATTTCTTCTAGCTCTATTTCACCCATTTCTCTCTCTCTCTCCTTGTTTATCTTGTTTTCTTTTTCTATTTTATTCTGTTTTCTTCTTTTCTTTATACATGTAATTACAAGCTTCAGTACTAAAATTATTATTATTATCATGGTTGCTATTATTATGACTTTCCCTATTATTAATCCACTCATTCTAGAAAACCAATTTATTACTGAAGAAAACCCTTTACCAAGTTTTCCAAACGCACTTTCAACCTCCAGTGGAATAAGTTCTTTGTGCAAACTTGTAATATTCTTTATATACTTTTGTATATTTTCACTTATATCTGGAATGTAAGTGCAACAATGTTGGACTTTCAGCATTCCACAGACTCCACCCTCTTTTGCCAAAAGAATGTCAAGGGCAAGTCGATTTTGCATTACCATAGCTCTCATGGCAACCATCTCGGTATTTACCATCAAGAACCCTCCAGCAGTATCTGTAGATAAACGATCTACCACTGTGGATAATTTCCGAATTTTAAATGCATTCAAAGATATTCCCACTGCTGGTATCAATGCACCAAAAATATCACCCACTATTTCTGAAAAACTTTCCCTTTTTCTACGTGTAAAGGTATTTATCATTTCGTGTGTTCCTTTTCGGTTCTATCCATATGAAAAATCTTTGGAAAGACCAGGCCTAAATAACATGACCCATACCAATGGTCCGGCAACCTGTAATAAGCCCTATTACCGCAAACATAATAGATCCCTGGAAATATTGGATCTTTTCCCCCTTTGAATCCCCATCCGCCTAAAATTTGATAATTGTCATGGCAATCACTGGAACCCACGAAATAATTGTCATATCTTGTTCTATTTCTTCTAATGCACAACCTTCCCTGTTGGGGCCAATCCAGAGTCATAGCTGCATTTGTCTTTTTCTTGTCATGATTGTCTTCCTCAAACACCCAAAGAGGTGTTTTTGTCTCTTCTATCACTTTTCTTTGAAATTTCGCTCTTCTATCCTCTCCCATTTCTAAAAATACCTTTTCTTCTTTCTTTAACTCACAGGTAAGGTTGTTTTTAACTATATTATCTAAGGTTAAAATCTTATCTTCTATGAAAAATTCACCAAAAGTTTTTCCCTCTTTTACTTTGTTTAGTTCAGGAACTACAGAAATTTTCGCAAAAATCTTATCTATATCAGTGTAATAATATTCTAATCTTCCTGTCTTATAAAATAAACTTGCTAAAATACTACATGTTATTCCATACGTCAAAGGAAGGTGATGATAAGTCACACCTTCTGCTACAGACGCTAGGCAATTGCATACAAACATAACAATCTCTTACATCCATTGTTTCTACATACTCATATAATAATTTTGTAAATACATTTTTTGAAAAATCTGTTATTGATTTGTCTTTATGTAATTCTGCACTACCTTTTAATATAGCTGTTTCTTGAATGTTAGCTCCTTTTTCTTTCTCTGTGTGATTAGACGTTTCTTCTACAGCTAAACTAATTGGAATAGTGATTGCTAAAACCACCCACACTGTCATTAATAATCCTGTACAAAAGAAGCACATCTTACACCATCTTCTTAAAAACTCACATCTACATTTTCTATCTTTAGTATCTTCCATTTTGTTCTATAACCTATTTATTATATGTACAGGGAAAATGTGTCACCACACCTCAGAAATGACTTCTTAGCCACCCTGCACTCTAATTTTGTCTTCGTTTGGTACTTTCTTTTAATTCTTTTCAGAATTCTTTCTTTGTCAAATCCAGTATTTTGTCAAGTCCGGTAGAAATTCGTTTAAATTTCTTCAAGTTTATTGCACTTCACCTTCACCCATTAGGTTTCTTTGGTCTGGGTTCTCGTGAGTGTTCTCTTCTTCTTTGATATCAGTTAAAGCAAGGTACAACCACTCAGGTGATCTATACTTCGGATTTACTTTCTTTACTCTTTTCGTTTTCTGCAAGTGTTTTCCACTTTGTTGGTCTTGCTCTTTTTGACTTGTTATTTCATTCACTTGCTCAGCACTTTTTCCATCCAGCCTTATGATCCTGTATCTTAGCTTTCTTACTTCGTTGGGCCAATTGTCTCCTTTTCTTGGCCTTTTCGTCTCACTTTCTTTTTCCTCTCTTTCTGCTTTCCAGGTTCTCTTTCTTGACTCTAGTTTTTGTTTTCTTTCTTCTCCACTTTCTTCAGACTCTGTTTCAGTTCTTTCTTTATTGTCTCTTATTTTAAATCTTATAATTTCATTTTCTCCTTTTACTTGTGGTTCTTTTCTTATTTTCCTTTGTTCACCTACTTCTATCCCTCCTCGGTGTTCTTCCGAATTTGTTTTAATTTCTCTATCTGCTTCTAAATTTCCCTGTTCTTTTGTTTGGCTATCTGTCCCTATTGCTCCTCGGGATCTTCCGATTTTTCTAACTTTTTGTTTGAAACTCTCCCTTCTTCATCTATTAATATTATCTCCGAAGGATTTTTCCCACAACTTGTACTTGGTTGCTCACCGTCACTATCTTTATGCTCAGTCTCTTCTCTTATGCTTTCAAATTTCCAATTTCTCTTCAGATTTTCCTCACAATCCGAATGATCTATATCAGATTCTGAACTGGTGTCTGATATTTCCAGATGTCGACTCACATGTCGATCTTCAAATTCTGGAACTTCAGCTATTTCCTCCACTCCTTCTGTCGTTGCACTCGTAGTTGGGTCTTCCAGATGTCGACTTACAGGTCGATCTTCAGGTTCTGGCACACTGTTCGTTTCTTCTTCCGCTTCCGATGCTGAACTGTTATTCAATACTTCCAGATGTCAACTCACATGTCGATCTTCAGGTTCTGGAACTCTGATGGTGTGGCTGGCATGCACCCAGTGTTTCACTCCTGCACATTTGACTGCAGTAGTTGTTACCAGGATCACCTGTCGTGGTTCGTCCCAGCGAGGAACCAAACAGTTTCTTCTTCTATGGACTTTTATGCGGACCCAATCTCCTGGATTCAAGTCGTGAGCTGGTTTTCTTTCAAGAGTGGTCGCATCCGGCCCAACCTGATGAAACACAGAACGCACCACATCAGCCAATCCTTTGCAATAATCCAGCACCAGATCATCAGTTATAGTCAGTAGTTTGTTGACAGGTACATGTGCTTGTCTCATTGCTCGTCCCATAATTATCTCATGGGGACTGAGTCCAGTTTTCCTTTCTGGAATACTTCTGATTGTCATTAAAACTAATGGCAAGGCGTCTGGCCATTTGAGTCCTGTGGCTTGACACATTTTTCCTAGCCTGTTCTTAATTGTTCCATTCACTTGCTCTACTATTCCAGAAGCCTCTGGTCTGTATGCACAATGCAGTTTCTGTTTAATACTAAGTGCTTCACAAATTAGTTGAATTAATTCGTTTTGGAAATGTGTTCCTCTATCTGTTTCAATCGTGACTGGAAAACCATACCTCGGAATGAATTCTCGCAGCATAAGTTTTGCTACCGTGATTCCATCATTCCTTCTGGTCGGGTATGCTTCCACCCAACGGAAAACAAACAGACGACTACAAGGACATACCTTAGTCTATTGCTCGGTGGCATTTCTATGAAATCCATTTACATTCTAGTGAACGGACCTCCTTCTCGTCCTATTGTTCCTAGACTCACTACGGTCTTCCTTCCTGGATTTAACTGTTGACAAACAAGACATCTTTGACAAAGACTCTCAGCTATGGCTCTGAATTTTGGATTATACCATG
This sequence comes from Calotriton arnoldi, assembly GCA_963921515.1. NCBI lineage: Eukaryota > Metazoa > Chordata > Amphibia > Caudata > Salamandridae > Calotriton > Calotriton arnoldi. The sequence goes on from CAWUFW010019676.1 coordinate 48,202, forward strand.
TTTGTCTGAAAAGTCTGATCATTGAATCTCTCCCAATATGGGCTTGTCCATGGTACATCCGTACCATATCAGAAATCATGCTATCAGGCATAACTGGTCTTTCATCTCTGTAAACCCAAACATCATTTTCCTCATGTTTTCTACATCCTGCTTTTATCCAAGTATCTTTCTCCTCTTCATCTGCTGCTTCCTGTAATTGTCTCACTTCATCCCATGTCTCAACAGGGTTAGTAAAAAGCAAAGGACATGAAATATGCTCTCTTTCTCGGTTCCTGTTCAAAGAGACCACATTCTTTGTACAGTACTGTGCAATCTCGTCAGCATACTTATTGCCGACAGTTATGTAGTCTTCCCCATTTTTATGTGCATTGCACTTCACAACAGCAATCTGTTTAGGCGGTTGTATCGCCTCAAGCAGTTTTTTCACAAAATCTCCATTTCTAATCGGCGTACCTGCAGACGCCAAGAAACCTCTTTGCGACCAAATCTGACCAAAGTCATGCACAACTCCAAAACCGTATTGGCTATCTGTCACAATTGTAACCCGTACATTTCTTCCCAACTTGCAGGCTTGAATCAGAGCTATTAGTTCTGCTACCTGGGCAGACCGTATCCCTTTCAGACAAGATGCTTCCATTACAGCTGCTACTGTGCAAACTGCATATGCTGCACTTAGAACTCCATCATTTGTTCTCAAACATGAGCCATCAACGAACAGAATATAATCTGATTCCTTTAAGGGCTCATCTCTTATATCTGGTCTCAGTTTTGTACAATATTCAAGCACATTCAGACAGTCATGATCCACTTCATCCATTTCAATCACACTCTCTTCATCTGGCAATGATGTCAAAGGATTCACATTCATGCATCTGTCAATGGTCACATTATCTGCACTCAAAATTACCTTTTCATACCTAGTCAGCCGACTATGTGTCATGTATTGGGTTTTCGTTCGTGTCAAGAGAATTTCCACAGAATGTGGGACATATACTCTCAGTGGATATCCCATCACTATGCCTTCACTCTGTTCCAGACTCACACAAGTAGCAGCAACTGCCTTCAAACATCCAGGCAACGCTTTGCTACAGGGTCTAAAACAGCTGAAAAATATGCAATAGGTCTTTTCATAGTTCCATGTCTCTGTACCAAGACTGAAAACGCACATCCATCTCTTTCACTGCAATACAACTCAAAGTCTTTCTCATAGTCATGCATTCCCAATGCTGGAGCTTCACACAATTTCTTTTCAACTCTCTGAATGCTTTCATTTCCTCATCATTCATTTCAAAAGGATCTTTAACATCCTTCTTTGTCAGTTTTTGCAAAGGTTTTGCGATCAAAGAAAACCACTTATCCATTGTCGACAATATCCAACCATTCCCAAAAACATTCTTACCTCTCTTTGCGTCATTGGAGCTCTCATTCCTTGAATCATTTTTATTCTCTCGGTCGTTACCTTTCGCACTCCTTTCTCAATTTTATGCCCTAAATATTGGACTTCTTGTTGACAAAACTGCAATTTGGATGGGGACACTTTATGTCCTCTTTTGGCTAAATGATTCAGCAAAGCAATTGTATCATTGACACATGCTTCCTTCGTTTTTGATGCCACCAGTAGGTCATCAATATACTGAACCATTACTGACTTTTCTGGCATTTTTAAATCTTCCAAGGATTTCTTTAAAATCTAATTAAAGATCGAGGGGCTTTCTGTGTACCCTTGAGGAATTCGGCACCATGCCAAAATACGCTCTCCGAACCTGAACGCAAATAATGGCTGGCTATCTGGATGCAATGGAATAGAGAAAATGCATGGCATAAATCAATTACTGTGTACCATTCTGCTTCGCGTGGAATCTGGTATAGAATCACAGCAGGTTTCGGTACTATTGGGCAACAAGGCACAACAATTTTGTTTACCTTCCTCAAATCCTGTACAATCCTATATGTTCCGTTTGGCTTTTTCAGTCCCATTATTGGTGAATTACATGGACTGCTCATGATTTCTTTTAGAATCCCTTGTTCAATCATTTTATTTATTACTGGCGTTATTCCTTCAATTATTTCTGGTGTCAATTTATACTGGGGCGTATTTGGGTAACTCGTTCCCTCTTTACGGATATTTTAACAGGGTCTACTCCTTTCATTAACCCTATATCTTCTCCTGTAAAATCCCACACTTTCTCTTCCACTGTCTCTTTTAGTTCAATTGGGATTTTCTCTGCGTCAAATACAGGAAACAAATCATTTACTTCTGGTTCCAAATTTACCATTGTCATTTTGTACAGTACATCTTCATCTGGGGTCTGAAATGCAATTCCATCTGAGTACAATAGATAGTGCAATTCATTTTGCACAATAGATCGCGTCCTAATAGGTTCACAGGACTGCAATCACACACCACAAATCGGTGCATTTCACTAAATGGACCAATCTTTATCTCCACTAGTTTAGTAAGAGGCGTCTTAATTTGCTGATTCGATACTCCAACTAGTTGGATATGTTCACCTGAGAGAGGAAGGTTTGGAATTTCCACTGACCTAACAGTAGAACGGGTAGCTTCAGTGTCCACAAGGAATGTTACATTTGCACCATTCACTTCTCCATCCACAAATGGACCTGCTTGATCTACCTCTAGAGTTGCGCCAAGCACGCACTCTTCCCCCTCTCCTAGGCACCGTCAGAAGCTTTCATCCGTCTCATCATCATCCTGTCGTAACCAATATTGAGAAATGGCAGCTGCACGCGGCAACTGTGTTACCTGCTCTCCTCCGTAGAATCCTGTTTCTGCACTGAATTTCTGTTGGTTAACACTCTTGGGAAGTGGTGGTTGTGGCACCTGACTCTGTGGAGTAACTATCTCACTCTGCACCTGTGGATTTAATGATTGATTTTCCGCATTAAGTTTTGGAGGAAATTTACACTCGTTTCTCCAATGCCCTAGCTTCCGCAGTTGTGGCATGGCCACTTTTTCTTTGCCTCATCTATGCTCATTTGTCCTTTTCCTTTGCCTATGTTTGGTCTAAATCTAGCCTGTCCTGCTTCATTAGCTGTATTACTCAATTGAGCTTCTTGTTTCTCTGCAACTTTCACCTGTGCCCACATGGCTTTCTTTCAATTTACGCTGTCTACTCTCAATATCATCACTGCAATACTTTGCATATCTCAAAACCTCGTCAACTGTGCTATTCTGCCAACAAATCATATGCTGTTTAATCATTTCACTTATCTCCGGTTTCAATCCATACACAAATCTATATACAAAATGACTCATATCCTTCTCATTTAGTGTCTCAAAGCCACTATATTGTTTAAAAACTAACAATAGCCTCTCATAGTAAGCATGCACTGATTCTTTACTTTCCTGCGTGGTTCTGTCTATCTTTACCCAATCCGTTTCTTTAGGTGGAATCTTATTCTTCAAAAAGGTAATTACTTGGTCATACTTCCTCATTACTTCTGGTCCTGGCGCTCCTGTTTTAGCATCCCTTGGATATTCTACAGTTGGCCAATCAATAGTAATCTTACATTCTGTCCACAAATCAGCTGGTACTACTATGTCAAACAATCCATCCAAATCTATCCACAACACCTTTGAAACTTTAACAAATCTCTCCACTTGTCTGTACCATTCTACTGGCTTTTCTCTCAACTTTGGGAAATCATTTGTAAATGACAGTATATCCTGTCTAGACCACGGAACATCCACATAACTACCTCCTGGAGTCTCTCTCAGGGTAAAAGAAAAATTTAACCTCCTAATAATTTACGTAAAATGATTAACAAACAAGTTCGTTTAAGTAAATAACCAACAATGTATGTTACATGTGAAGGGTTAAAGGTAACACGCTATTTTGTGTGCAAACTAATTTACTTATAATTGTTGACGTGGCTAACATAACCTAATATTTGCGTATTAATAGAATAATAAAATGCATGATTTGTGCTTTGAAAACAAAACGTGTAGTGGCAAAATAAAGCAATGGTAAGTAAGGGACGGCTTTATATGTTGCTTTTTGCTAGGTAATACCTAATTGGGGTACGTAGAATGACGGGAGGGAAACGAAAGGGTTTATATTCTTTATTCTTAACTATATTTTGTTTATCTTTGTAAATAGTGCGCTTAGGCCTGTTGAGCAGCGATATAAAATGGCCGCCATGAGCTAGAATACGCGTGCGCGAGGAGAAATGTAGACAAGGAGAAAGGCCGTGAACAAGAGTGACCACGTGATCGTTCCAAGAGCCTAGGATGAAAGTATGGTCAAGGCTATTGTGACCTTACTGAATAAATGTGTGCCAAGATGGGTCAGCGAGAAGCGTGAGAAGTCAAAAAGAATAAATGGACAAAAGGAACTGTTGAACCTAAAAAGTATCGGAAAGTGATACAAGTTGGACTGATCGAAGCGGATGAGTAATGTCACGAACTGTGGGAAACGATGCAAGTATGGACATTCCACAAAGAACTGGTTAGAACAAGGAAGTTTGATAAAAGATGTATATGGACTCAAATGGACCAATTAGAGAGAATCTCGCCATAAAGATGCAACATTTTTATTTAGTAAGCTAGAATTAGGGTATAAGAAGACCTACTCTTGGTGGGGAGGGAGATGATGCTGCTGGTTGCTGGGAGCTGCTTTTTTTGCCGTTTTTGACTGCTGTTAGTTGCGTATGGAGTTGCTGCTACTGATGCTGACGAGCTGAGGCTGCTGCTGCTATTTTATATTTTTAATTGAGCATAAGATGCTGCTTTTTGAAGAACTTTTTCTCGATAGATTTATCTATTTAGAACTATTAGACTTTTCCAGAACAGATAGATAGCGATTTTGGGAGTTCTTGCCGTGACGAACTTTATTCTTCCATCTAATAGGTATGCATTGCAATTTCAATTTATTCGTATAATGATAACAAATGTAATAATCTGAATAATAAACCTAAAACTTATTTCATGCTTCCAAACTTTATATAAACTTTATTATCTTTAAACAAATGACTCAGTGGTTCTTTAGCTCAATGATTAATGTAAAATGTTAGAAGGTTTATTGTGATTGAGCTGGTCTTAATCACCATCAACTGATTCCTACTAGTTGGTCCATCGACCAATGAGCGGAATACCTTAAAACAATGAGAAATATTATGTTGTGTTAAAAAGAGGTATCCCGTCTCCTTCCAGCGAATCGTTTTACTGTTTTTCTCCTAGGTTAATGACGGAGGAAAATCCAGGGAATAAATGAGTGAGTAAATGCATGTGCGGTGTTATGGGCCCCACCGTCATATGGATATAGTCTGTGTATTGGAGGGATAGTTGTACCTGGATATATAGGAGTATATAGGAGAATAATTTTTATTGTTAGCGCTGGATCACTGGCAATTATGGATCTAGAAATTGAAGGGAAACATATAGCGGTGATAGCGGCTATAGACATAGAAAAAGCCTTTGATAGTCTTCGCTTGAGTTTTCTTTATAAGGTGCAAAATAAATTGGGAGTGGAGCGTGGGTTTGTCCAATGGACTAAACTCCTGTATTCAGCACCCACTGCCCGAGTCCAGACTGGAAGATATATTTCTGAAAAATATGTGGTGAGAAGAGGAGCGTGGCAGGACCGCCCCTTCTTCCCATTATTATTTATATTGCAGTTGAACTACTGCCTAGTAGCGCTGGGGCTGGAGGAGTCTACAGGGGACTGGAAGTGCAGGGTGTTGTGCATTATTCAGCGCTCTATGCAGATGACATGTTGTTTTTGAGAGATGCATCTGGTCTCTGCATTAATTGAAGTAAGTCTCACCTGTTTCCATTACTAAAAGATGCACCTCAACCTGAAGATCTTAGGGGGATTACATGGGAGGGGACATGCTTAAAGTATCTTGGGGTTAGATGATACTATGAGTCCTCTGACCTCTTGGAGGGTAACATTGGTGCAGCCACTAGAAGTCTTTGCTCGTGTGTAGATTTCTGGAAGACTCTGCCACTAGCGGTGGCAGGACGTATAGCAGTAGTAAAGATGGTGGCGCTCCCCCTAATGCTTTACTTTTTTACTGCACTACCTGTGGTGATGCCCTGTAGGATCTTCTGTGAACTTGATTCATAATTGATTAGTCTTATATGGGGAACAGGTAGGTGCAGAGTGGCGTTATCTAAATTACAACGCCCAATAATTATGGCAGGATTAGCAGCTCCAGATTTTGAGGCCTATTATTTAGCGGCATAGTTGCAGTGGTTTGCTCAATGGATCCATTCTCTGAGATTTCCTGGGGAGGTGAATATGGAGTTACTAGGTCTATGTGTTCTGTACAGAATCCTCCTGGCTCTGAGGAGACCTGTTCGGGAGACCCCCACTGCATTGCAGGTTGTGTGACACTGCTGCCGTTGTGCACTCCAGTGAACTCATGCTCTTGTGCTCTATGCCCTGGATATCCCGTTGAGAAGTTTGGAGCAAATTACTCCGGGCGGAGGATTGAGGGGCCTAGTGGAATGGTCTAACCATGGGGTGCATAGAATAGGGGATCTTTATAGAGATGGGGAACTACTGTTGTTTGAAGATTTTTAAGCATCTTGTGAGATCCAGAGAGGTCAATTTTTAATACATCGGGTGGTAGTAGCCAAGGTGCATCTTCATTGGGGCATGTGTGTAGAAGAGCCTCAACAGCACAGTGCTTGCCAGGTGCTATGTACTACATCGGGTCGTTTTAGGGCCATGAAGTGTCTTTATCAAGCACTATGGAATGATATTGTGACACCTCTAGTGGGACTTTGAGAGAAATGGGAAGAGGATTTTATACATCCTATTTCAGAGGCAGATTGGGCAAAAATACTTGCTTGTTCATATACTGTATCTAGGAAAGCTAGATTTAAGCTGATTAATTTTTATTATTTACATACGGAGTATCTGACTCTGGGTAAAATATCTCAGATTTTTCATGCCGCTGATGTGGCATGCCCACCATGCTATGAATAAGGAGCGGAAATGCTTCAGATGGTGTGGTCCTGACACTATTGGTGGATTTTTGGAGGGAAGTAGTAGTGATCTGTATTAATGAGGTGACTCAGAGGTCTATTGATTGCGCTCCCTTGATTTGCCTTCTAGGCAAAAATACTACAGGGTTTATTAACTTGGCTCTGGTTCTTGTTAGGCGCAAGATTACTATGCATTGGAAAGCTGCTAGGGTGCCCAGGGTTGAACAATGGAAGGAGGAATTGATTAGGTGGGCTGGCTATGAGAGCGCTATGTTACATAGAGAAGTGAGGAAAGGAAGGCGATCAATTGACAGGGCTCGAGCATGGGTTGGATTGTCTTAGAGATGCTGACATGGTGGATGTCTCTGGAGAGGAATGCATGTAGTAATAATTTCAGAATAATCTGGAATGGAGAATACGTAGTAGCAAATTCTGAAAATGTATACCTAGGGGTGAGAGGTGGTTGTAACACAGTGACTCATGATGTGATAGGGACAGGACTTTAAGGGGTTAGGGGGAGGGAGGGTGTTATTGGTTAATTGCAGTTGGATTAAGTAGTGATGCTTATGTGATCTTTGTATCCTAATCAAATTATCTGGGAAATGTCTAATTTATCAAAAATGCTCATTGTTAGAAATGGGATTTTTGGTAGGCTAGGGCATGTGCCAAAGCCAGGCAGAAACCACCACTCTAGTCAGGATAAGGGAGTTACACTCTTAAAATAACCCCTGCTCATCCCCTTGGTAGCTTGGCACGAGCAGTCAGGCTTATTTTAGAGGCAGTGTGTAAAGCATTTGCACATAACCAACAGTAATATAATGTAAGCACTACAAAAGGACACCACACTAGTTTAGAAAAATAACCAATATTTTTATATACTCAAGATGAGACCCAATACGATAAAAATCCACCATACAGTACTTTAAAAGTGATTACGTTGCAAGATAACTTCTTCTTTGTAGGAATAGTTCAAAAACAAAGTTCATACGAGTCGGTAGCTCCGTCCGAGTCTACCGCGATGCTGAAAACCACAGAATCTAACAGTTCCAGCTGACCGCGTCGATACGGGCCAGCAGAGTCGTGAACAGACTCGGTCACAGTACCTTTTCTCGTTGTGGCGGGCACGGAGTGTGCGAGCCGGTCGGCGTTCGTCGCGATTGCGGTGCAAAGCGGAGCGGTGCAAGGTGCGGTGTCCCTCGATGCGGTGCAGGCAGCGGCTCGATGAGCGTCGTGCAGACGGAGTCGGTGAGTCCAAGGCGTGCGGTGCAGGGCGAGACGGTGTGCGATGCGGTGCTGACAGGTTGCGATGCAGGCGACCAAGCCGGAGTGCGGGAGCTGGCGTTGGACAGCGGTGCGAGTCGGAGCGGTGCGTCGCAGACGTGCGAGCGGTGCCCCAAATGCGATGCGGTCACGACTGTTGAGCCAGTTGCAGCGACAGCGTAGGTCTGGTCCGGCTGGTTCAGTGAAGCGATGCGAACTGCGGTGCCCACAGGTCACGGTGCAAGCAGCGGCTCGGTGTGGACGGTGTCGGACGTCGACTACGGTGAGACCAGGGTTGCGATGCGAAGCGGGGCGATGCAGTCTGCGGTGCAAACAGGTCACCGGTCAGGGATGGATTCGGTTGATGGAGTCGGTTGCGGTTCCCTTCCTCTGTGGCAACTGAAACAGCGTTCCAGAAGCGTTACCCAGAGGCTTGTGAAGTCTTTGCAGTCCCTGAGACTTCTTAACAGGAGGCCAGCTCGGTTTCAGGCCCTTGGAGATACTCAGCACAAGTTTGTGGAAAGTTCAGTCCAGTCCTTTCACTGCCCAAGACAGAAGCAGCAACTGCAGGCCAACCCAACAAAGCAGTCACTCAGCAAAGGGGCAGTACTCCTCCTAGCAGCTCTCCAGCTCTTCTTCTTGGCAGGTTCCTTGATTCCAGCGAGATCTAAATTCATGGGGTCAGGGCCCCAATATTTATATCCCAAATTCCTTTGTTCTCTGAAGGCAGAGAGGCCTTTGCCTGGCCCAAACCAGTTCTGGTCAGTCTTGGAGCACTTTGTTGACAAGCCTCCGTATTTCCTTTCAGGGTGCAGGCCAGGGACATCAGACACACCACAGGAGGTGGAGCCAGCATTGTGGAGGGAAGGCCCAGCCCTATTCAGGTCCCAGGTGTACTCCTCCCACCCATCTACATGTAGATCTTGCTATTCAGCCCTGTGCTGACTCACCCTGTCTCCTGGCATCCCCCAGCCCCTGTCACTCACACTCCAGACAAGGAATACACAACCTAGCAGAGGCAGGCTTGGATGGTTAGACAAGAAAATACCCACTTTCTAAAAGTGGTATTTTCGAACACGGAGTGTTAAAACCAACTTCACTAAAAGATGCATTTTATCATTCTGAGTCCAGGCATACTAAACTCGAATTTCTACCATGTTCCCTGGGTCAGTTAGGATTATAAGCTGTAATAATCAAAACTGCCCAATCTGGCCTATGGGGAACAGGTAGCCTTTCAATAGTGAAAAACGAAATAGGCTGTAATTCACTATCAGGACATGCCACACCCACCAGGGCATGTCCTACCTTTCACATACAATGCACCCTGCCCACAGGGGTACCGTGGGCCTCCCTTAGGGGTGAGTAACATGTAGAAAAGGGAAGGTTTAGGGACTTGCAAGTGTGTGCACTTGCCAAGTCGACATGGCAGCCCCAGGATGCACGCAGGCTCTGCAATGGCAAGCCAGAGTTACACTTTACGGGCTGTCTGCGTGGGTGGCACAATCCAGTGCTGCAGCCCACCAACAGCATTTGATCTATAGGCCCTGGCACTCGCAGTGCCCTTTACTAGGGACTGACACTTAGATCAAATAGGCCAATCATGGAAATACCAATCCATACACATTTTATATGGGAGCACTTGCACTTTCCCACTGGACAGCAGTGAGGAAAGTGCGCAGAATCATTACACCAGCAAAAACAGAGTCAAAAACCAAGAGGTCAGAAAGCAAAAAGTCAGGGGAAACACGCCAAAAGATGCCAAGCCTAACACATGTCCCCTCCAGCTGAAAGTAGGGAGAACTACACAACCCCATTGGAGTTCTCTTCACTAAGGCGGAAGAACCTGGACAGACCATCTTCGTTGGCGTGTTCTGTACCAGGACGGTGTTCCACCGTAAAGTCCATTCCCTGTAGGGAGATGGACCACCTCAGCAGTTTTGGATTCTCACCCCTCATTTGCATCAACCATCTGAGGGGCCTGTGGTCTGTCTGAACCCGGAAGTGAGTCCCAAACAGGTATGGTCTCAGCTTCTTCAGTGCCCAGACCACAGCAAAGGCTTCCCTTTCTATGGCACTCCACCTCTGTTCCCTGGGGAGTAGTCTCCTGCTAAGGAAGACTACAGGCTGATCCAGGCCCTCTTCGTTCAGTTGTGAGAGCACCGCTCCCACACCATGCTCTGAAGCGTCAGTCTGCACGACAAATTCCATGGAGAAGTCAGGTGCCTTGAGCACGGGCGCCGTGCACATGGCTGCCTTCAGGGCATCAAAAGCTTTCTGGCAGGACTCAGTCCAGATCACTTTCCTGGGCTGCTTCTTAGAAGTCAGCTCTGTTAAGGGGGCAACGATGGTGCCATAGCCCTTAACAAATCTCCTATAGTAGCCGGTGAGACCTAAGGAGGCTCTCACCTCTGTCTGGGTCTTGGGGGCTCCCAAGCCAGAATGGTGTCAATCTTGGGTTGTAGGGGTGCCACCTGGCCGCTTCCTACCTGGTGTCCCAAGTACACCACAGAACCCTGCCCGATCTGGCACTTACTGGCCTTGATCGTGAGGCCTGCACCTTGCAGAGCCCTCAACACTTTCTCAAGGTGCTGTAAATGTTCTTCCCAGCTGGAACTGAACACAGCAATGTCATCCAGGTAGGCGGCACTGAAATCCTCTAGCCCAGCCAACACCTGATTGACCAACCTCTGAAAGGTGGCAGGGGCATTCTTCAACCCAAAGGGCATCACCCGGAATTGGTAATGACCTTCTGGGGTTGAGAATGCTGATCTCTCCTTGGCCCCATCGGTTAAGGCAATCTGTCAGTACCCAGACGTTAAATCAAACGTGCTGAGGAACCGGGCAGCTCCCAACCGATCAATGAGCTCATCAGCTCTGGGGATGGGGTGCGCGTCAGTCCTGGTGACGGCGTTGAGCCCACGGTATTCCACACAAAACCGCAGTTCTGGAGTGGCACCGGTTGCAGCAGCCTTTGGGACCAAGACCACTGGGCTGGCCCAAGGACTGTTGGAGGGCTCAATCACCCCTAATGCCAACATCTTAGAGACCTCCTCCTTGATGCTGGCCCTGACCCGGTCAGTCAACCTGTACATTTTGTGCTTTACAGGAGGGCTGTCACCAGTGTCCACGTCATGGGTACACCAGTGAGTAACACCGGGGTCAGAGAGAACAGTGGGGCGAACTGTCCCAACAACTGGTGATAGTCCCCTGCTGCTCCTGAGTCAGTGTAGGGGAGAGGATCACACCTTCCACTGACCCATCATGCTCCTTGGTAGACAGGAGGTCAGGGAGAGGCTCACTCTCCTCTTCCACCCCATCATCTGTCGCCAAGAGCATACTCACTTCGGACCTCTCGAAGTGGGGCTTGAGGCGGTTCACGTGAAGGACCCTCAAAGGGTTCCTTGGAGCCTGCAAATCCACCAGGTAGGTGACGTCACTTTTGCGCTCCACCACCTCATATGGCCCAGTCCACTTGTCCTGCAAGGCACAAGGTTCCACTGGGGCCATGACCCACACTTTTTGCCCAGGTTGATATTTGACCAGAGTGGCATTCTGGTCATACCACCTTTTCATTTCTTCCTGGCTTGCTTCTAGGTTCGCCTGAGCGAGTTTCCTGAAGCGGGCAGTTTGGTTTCTAAAGGCCAGCATGTAACTAAACACATCCTGGGGAGTTTTCCTGGGAGCTGCCTCCCAGCCTTCCTTTACCAAACTCAGAGGTCCTCTGACAGGGTGGCCATACAGGAGCTCAAAGGGGCTGTACCCAAGAGACTTCTGAGGCACCTCCCTGTATGCAAAGAGCAGGCATGGCAAGAGGACGTCCCACTTACGCCTCATGGGTTCTGTTAGACCCTTGATCATGCCTTTCAAGGTCTGGTTGAATCTCTCCACCAGACCGTTTCCTTGTGGGTGGTAAGGAGTGGTGAACTTGTAGGTTACACCACACTCCTTCCACAGGGATGTCATATACTTGGATATGAAATTGGTCCCCCTATCAGAAACCACCTCTCTGGGGAATCCCACACGGGAAAAGATCCCGATTAACGCCCGGCCCACCACTGGCGCCGTCGTTGTCCTGAGAGGGATTGCCTCCGGGTACCGGGTGGCATGGTCCACCAAGACCAGGATGTACCTGTTGCCCATGGCTGTCTTGGGATCCAGTGGCCCCACAATATCCATCCCTACCCTTTCAAAGGGTGTTCCAACAACAGGAAAAGGTTGGAGAGGAGCTTTGACCTTCCTCCCACTCTTACCACTTGCCTGGCAAGTTTGGCAAGACCTACAGTGTGCATCTGACTGCCTTCGCATTTGGGGCCAAAAGAAGTGGGTGACAAGCCTGTCAAAGGTCTTGTCCTGCCCCAAATGTCCTGCCAAAGGCACGTCATGAGCCAGACCCAGTAGGAAGGTCCTGAAGCGCTGGGGTACCACCAGCACACGGGCTGACCCAGGCTCAGCAACCTTAGGCTCACTGTATAGGAGACCATTCTCCCAGTAGATCAGATGTGACCCGGACTGATTACCAGCTGCCTGGTCTGCAGCCTGCCGCCGCAGACCCTCCAGAGTAGGGCACTCGTTCTGCTCCCTGCAGAACTCCTCCCTGGTGCGACCCCTTCTTGCTGCCAATGGGTCAGCTCAGAGATGTCTCCCAGTTCGGCTACCTGCTCCCCTGTAGGCACCGGGGTGTCCCCCTCGAGGTCCGCCTCCTCCCGGTCCGTGGGAACTTCGGGGCCGGTTTCCCGCGCCCCTGCCCTTCCTCTTGGCAGGGACTTGGCCACTGTTCCAGGCTCCAAGTCCTCTTGATCACCCTTCCTGGCTGCCATTGACCGAGTAGACATGCATGCCCACTCTGGCAACCCAAGCATCTCCAAGTGAGACCTGAGCTCAACATCCTTCCATAAGTACTGCTCCAGGTCTTTACCTAGCAGACAATCTACAGGCATGGTAGTGCTCACAACCACCCTCAAGGGACCTGAGACCCCCCCATTCAAAGGGAACCTGCGCCACCATACACTGACGCTCAGAGTTGTCTACAGCAACTACTTGGTGGAATGCCCCTGGGACTACCTGCTTCTCAGAGACCAGGTGACACCGGACTGAGGTCACACTGGCTCCAGTATCTCTGAGAGCCTCTACCCTGTTCCCATTGATGGTCACCCAGGTGCTATATTTCTTTGTGTTAGGGGCACCTGGTTTCCTGGGACCATCTCACTGTCCCTTAGTGAGACAAGGGTCATTTCTGCGGGATCCCCACCCTCCTGTGGGCACCCCTCCTCCCAAGCGCTACACTAGCCAACACTTTGGACTGTCCACCGGTGGGTGGCTGTGTCCCCCTTTGGGCACTTGGGGTCCCCCTTAAAGTGACCTACCTGGTCACATGCATAACACTTGCGGGGGCCGGTCTCAACAGGCTTCCCTGTAGAGACCCCTTTCTTCTTATCACCGGGGGCTGGGAACCTTTACCCTGGGTACTAGTTTGGGGCCCTTTAGAGAACTCCTGTGCTTTACCCTTGTCCCCCCACCTTTCTGCTGGGGACCCTGCCCACCTTTGGCTGAGTCTCCCCCAAACGCTTTCTTGTGGACCCTGGTACTCACCCAGCGGTCTGCCTCCATAGCAAGCTTCCTGGGGTCAGTTAGCTTACTATCCATCCACTAGGTGCTGGCGCAGATCTGCAAAACATAGACTAGACAAGTGCTCCCATGCAATAAAATGGTAGAGCCCCTGAAAATCTGTTACATTACTGCCCTTCACCCAACCATCCAGCGACCTACAGAACATATCCACACATTCCAACCAAGTGTTGGCCTCAGACTTTTTACTGGATCTGAACTGATCCCTGTACTTCTCAGGAGTGAGCCCATACCTAGTGAGGAGAGCGTCTTTCATGTCAGCATAGGTGAGGTCCTGCCCCTTACCCAAAGCTATCAGAGTATCCCTAGCTTCCTCTGGAAAGAGAGGCCACAACCCCGCTCCCCAGTTCCTTTCAGGGACCCCATTCATATGAATAGACGACTCGTACCCTTGAAACCACTTTTGTATGTCATCACCCTTTTTGTACTCTTTACCTACATTCTTGGGGATGTGTACAATCCTGTCTGTGTGTGCTGAAGAATTGCTGCCACCATCTGAACCGGATCTACTCTTTAGTTCCAGCTCCTTGATCATTCTCTCATGATCTAGTACCATTTTCCTTTCCTCCATGGCTATTCTTTTCTCTTCCCTCTCACTTTCTATTCTGAGTTTCTCCAATTCAAACCTCCTTACTTCCCGCCTGTCCTCCAGCTCCTCTGGGGACAAACTACTGCTGCCTGGCCTGGAGGGTCCCCCCCCCAAAAGCATATCCACCCTAGGAACAGGCTCCTCCACCTCTCCATTGAGATCACCAGGTTGCCCACTGGCACCTCTGGCTGCTACCCAGGCCCTCAGCGCCTTTTGTAGCTCATCCTTCCTGGTGAGGCCTCTGACCTGGACTTTCAGGTTCTTGCAAATCGATTTTAACTCCTTGACACTGTAGGCTTCCAATCGATCCTCCTCAAAGGCAATTTCTACTGATGCAATTGATGATACTATTGATTCAGGCATGTTGAAGTAGCAAGTTCAAACTGGCAAGATCAAAAATAGGCCAAAAAGAAAAAGAACCTGTGTGTGGTACGTAATGGTCTGCGATATGGTAGTAGTGCACACTAATCACTGTAAGTCAAGTGCAAACACAAGTCCTATCCTCACCGCTGACAACCAATGTTAGAAATGGGATTTTTGGTAGGCTAGGCATGTGCCAAAGCCAGGCAGAAACCACCACTCTAGTCAGGATAAGGGAGTTACACTCCTAAAATAACCCCTGCTCACCCCTTGGTAGCTTGGCACGAGCAGTCAGGCTTATCTTAGAGGCAGTGTGTAAAGCATTTGCACATAACCAACAGTAATATAATGTAAGCACTACAAAAGGACACCACACCAGTTTAGAAAAATAACCAATATTTTTATATACTCAAGATGAGACCCAATACGATAAAAATCCACCATACAGTACTTTAAAAGTGATTACGTTGCAAGATAACTTCTTCTTTGTAGGAATAGTTCAAAAACAAAGTTCGTACGAGTCGGTAGCTCCGTCCGAGTCTACAGCGATGCTGAAAACCACAGAATCTAACAGTTCCAGCTGACCGCGTCGATACGGGCCAGCAGAGTCATGAACAGACTCGGTCACAGTACATTTTCTCGTTGTGGCGGGCACGGAGTGTACGAGCCGGTCGGCGTTCGTCACGGTTGCGGTGCAAAGCGGAGCGATGCAAGGTGCGGTGTCCCTCGATGCGGTGCAGGCAGCGGCTCGATGAGCGTCGTGCAGACGGAGTCGGTGAGTCCAAGGCGTGCGGTGCAGGGCGAGACGGTGTGCGATGCGGTGCTGACAGGTTGCGATGCAGGCGACCAAGCCGGAGTGCGGGAGCTGGCGTCGGACAGCAGTGCGAGTCGGAGCGGTGCGTCGCAGACGTGCGAGCGGTGCCCCAAATGCGATGCGGTCACGACTGTTGAGCCAGTTGCAGCGACAGCGTTGGTCTGGTCCGGCTGGTTCAGTGAAGCGATGCGATGCGAACTGCGGTGCCCACAGGTCACGGTGCAAGCAGCGGCTCGGTGTGGACGGCGACGTACGTCGCCTACGGTGAGACCAGGGTTGCGATGCGAAGCGGGGCGATGCGGTCTGCGGTGCAAACAGGTCACCGGTCAGGGATGGATTCGGTTGACGGAGTCGGTTGCGGTTCCCTTCCTCTGTGGCAACTGAAACAGCGTTCCAGAAGCGGTACACAGAGGCTTGTGAAGTCTTTGCAGTCCCTGAGACTTCTTAACAGGAGGCCAGCTCGGTTTCAGGCCCTTGGAGATACTCAGCACAAGTTTGTAGAAAGTTCAGTCCAGTCCTTTCACTGCCCAAGACAGAAGCAGCAACTGCAGGCCAACCCAACAAAGCAGTCACTCAGCAGAGGGGCAGTACTCCTCCTAGCAGCTCTCCAGCTCTTCTTCTTGGCAGGTTCCTTGATTCCAGCGAGATCTAAATTCATGGGGTCAGGGCCCCAATATTTATATCCCAAATTCCTTTGTTCTCTGAAGGCAGAGAGGCCTTTGCCTGGCCCAAACCAGTTCTGGTCAGTCTTGGAGCACTTTGTTGACAAGCCTCCGTATTTCCTTTCAGGGTGCAGGCCAGGGACATCAGACGCACCACAGGAGGTGGAGCCAGCATTGTGGAGGGAAGGCCCAGCCCTATTCAGGTCCCAGGTGTACTCCTCCCACCCATCTGGAGTAGGGCTAAGATTGGCTGTAAGGTCCTGATCTCCTATTGGTTCTAGCTTTTAGGGCTAGTGTTGTGATTGGATAGTATTAGGGCTAGGGTTCCCATTGGCTGACGGGGTCACCTGATTACTAGGGGTATCAAAGGCCTGGGTTAGGGCGTCTCAGCCCGGGCGTCGAGGCTAAGGGCAGAGAGGACAAGGGTGAGTGCCTGTTTGAGCCTGTAGGGCAGAGAGGACAAGGGTGAGTGCCTGTTTGAGCCTGTTCGAGACGGGCCAGGGCCAGGAATGCTGCCCATCTTCCCATTAATTAATGTGTCTATTACTTTTCTCCTGAAAAAGCATATCTAATGCACTACCCTATTTCACATCCGCTACCTCTATCAATATTTTTAATCTGCATATACTTACCTCCTTTATGCATCTATATACTCTCAATGTACTTATGGATCTATATATTTATCACTTTCTTCTAATTTAGCATTTCCAATGCACTACCCTATTTCTCAGCCTATACTTCCCTCAATATATCTTCTAGCCCAACTTTTTGACTCATCTCAAACTTCTTTCTACTACTTTTTCCAATTCACTACCCTATCTCACCCTATACATCTATCACTATATCCTCTACACCCAGTCTCTCATTTATCGCAAACGCCATACCACTACTATGTTCCCCAAAATAACCCTTTCTTGACTCTCTCCTACTCTACCCCTCCTTGTATCTTCTGACACCTCCTTTACTGTACCAATGCCCAAGACAAACCTTTCTAAACTCTTCCCTCTGACTCTTCCCCTCCAAAAACCCTTTTTACTCATCAAAAGCCTCCTCCTACTGCTATGACCTACAAAAAGAAATCCTTCACTCTTCTATCCCACAACTATCCTTTTCAATCAAAATAACAGACTAGCATGTTCACTTCACTAATTCCATATTCCACTATACTAATTCACCACTAATCCTTTATGGGTTCCAGAGTAGCGTGCTACTCGCCAACAAAGCGCTTCAACACCCACCAGGGGTAACAGGCGCTATATGAATGCAAACCTTTCTTTCCCTTCTATCCCTCCACTATCCTTCTCACTCCAAATAACTGACTAACATATCCACCACTCAAATTACTTTCATATTTCACCATACTAATTCACCACTAATCCTTTATGGGTTTCCGGAGTAGCGTGCTACTCGCCCAAAAAAAAAAAAGCAATTCAACACCCCATCAGGGGTTAGAAGCGCTATATATATGCAAACCTTTTTTCCCTCTTCTATCCCTCCGCTATCCTTCTGAATCCAAATAACTGACTAACATATTCACCACTTAAAATTTACTTGCATGTTTCACTATACTAATTCAACACTAATCCTCTATGGGTCCCGGAGTAGCGTGCTACTCGCCGAAAAAGCGCTTCGACGCCTCGTCAGGGGTAGTAAGCGCTATACAAATGCAATTACAATACAATACAATACATGTAGATCTTGCTATTCAGCCCTGTGCTGACTCACCCTGTCTCCTGGCATCCCCCAGCCCTGTCACTCACACTCCAGACAAGGAATACACAACCTAGCAGAGGCAGGCTTGGATGGTTAGACAAGAAAATACCCACTTTCTAAAAGTGGTATTTTCGAACACGGAGTGTTAAAACCAACTTCACTAAAAGATGCATTTTATCATTCTGAGTCCAGGCATACTAAACTCGAATTTCTACCATGTTCCCTGGGTCAGTTAGGATTATAAGCTGTAATAATCAAAACTGCCCATTCTGGCCTATGGGGAACAGGTAGCCTTGCAATAGTGAAAAACGAAATAGGCTGTAATTCACTATCAGGACATGCCACACCCACCAGGGCATGTCCTACCTTTCACATACAATGCACCCTGCCCACAGGGGTACCGTGGGCCTCCCTTAGGGGTGACCAACATGTAGAAAATGGAAGGTTTAGGGACTTGCAAGTGTGTGCACTTGCCAAGTCGGCATGGCAGCCCCAGGCTGCACGCAGGCTCTGCAATGGCAAGCCAGAGTTACACTTTACGGGCTGTCTGCGTGTGTGGCACAATCCAGTGCTGCAGCCCACCAACAGCATTTGATCTATAGGCCCTGGCACTCGCAGTGCCCTTTACTAGGGACTGACACATAGATCAAATAGGCCAATCATGGAAATACCAATCCATACACATTTTATACGGGAGCACTTGCACTTTCCCACTGGACAGCAGTGAGGAAAGTGCGCAGAATCATTACACCAGCAAAAACAGAGTCAAAAACCAGGAGGTCAGAAAGCAAAAAGTCAGGGGAAACACGCCAAAAGATGCCAAGTCTAACACTAATACATTTTTTTTTACAAAAAAAATAATAATAATATATGCCGCTGTTTTCCTCTTCCCCGTAGTGGGGCACTTTAGGCTGTCATGTGCCCATGCACACACCCTTTCACTATGTTCGAAGATGTGTGTGTGTAATGTGTGCGTAATATATGCTTAGTTTAACACTTTCCTTACTTTGTATTTGTGCTGTACAGTGCAACACACATACAAAGTTGGGAAAGTATGGAGAAATAAAAACATTTCTACAAAGTAAGGTAAGGTGCAGTTTTTTTGAGCAAATCTTTGTCTACACGTTATTAGATTGGGCTTTCTGCCAAAAACCATGGGTGGCTGCATGGGAACGCCCAGGTACCATCCATGGTAGGCTCCCTTGAGTCAAAGCAACACAAAGCAGAAGTACCACTACTTTCCGTTACTTTAGGGCTACTTTCCAGTTCAAATAAAGTTTTGTGCTTGAAAGTAAATCCCAAATCAATAGTTTTTGCCAGTTTGCGTCACTTTTGCGATGCAAACCCAGTGCATAATGGGGCAGATTTACAAGCTTTTGCGCCACTTTTGCGTCACTTTTAACATGGGAAAAGTGATGCAAAAGTGGCGCAAGGGGCTTGTAAATCTGCCCCAGTGTTTGTAAATTCCCCTCAGGTGTCTCGTCCTGCTTTTTCATCGGAAGATCTTGAAAAATATTTTCAAGACTATTCATGCTATTGTGGGTTCACACCTTGATTATGCCAATGTTCTGTGTTTATACAGTGCACCATCTTCATTTGGCCCAACATGCAACCGCTCGTCTGTTGCTAACGCTTCCTCGGAGAACCCTTATTTACGAAAATAAACCCCTTCTTTAACACAAGAAACATGTTTGGACTCCTTTACAAGATGATTATGTTTCAAAGAGATTCCGTCTCCAGCACGTAGGTCAGAAAGCTCGAGGATGACAATTGGCTCATGTAACTTGTCTAATCATGGAAAGAAGTTCAATTCAGCTGATTACGTGACAAAAGGTAATACCTCTTTGGTTGAGAGCAACTATGCAGTTCCCTTTGCCAAACTGCATCAGCTGGAAGTAGATTGTTATTTCCATCAGGTTTGAAATGACATCTCTTGGAAGAAATGTATATAGTTGGTAGGATCTCTGATGCTCAATTCTGTCTTTTTGAACAGGAGGTTGTCTAAAGCAAACTTTAGAGCTATGGGGACAATATCTGAGTGAAATGAAGCAATGAATTACGTATGTGTCATTTTCACTACAGTTGCGTTTAATTTGTTGCAATTCTCCTTTTGGGATATTTTTGATTGTACTTCAAGGGGGACAGCTATTTGATTTTAGGATGGAATTATATTCTGTGCTTTTCTTATAGCATTTGATGTGGATTTTGCCATTCTGTGATATAGATCGTGATGTCCAGGAAATCAGTTTCTTTGGTAGAGAAATTGAATGTGTTCCTGATATTCCATTGATTGGTATTGATCTTCTGGAGATATTGTATTAAGGTGGCTTCGGGACCCTGCCAGATGCAAAGTATGTTGTTGATATATCTGCTCCAGAATATTATGTGGAGAGTGTATTAGCCAAATTGCTTGTCCAAGATCCAGAATCTCTTGTCTTCTTCCATTAGGATACAGGCGTACACTGGTGTGACTCTGGCTCGCACTGACGTACTCTGTATTTGTATGGAGTATATCTGGTTAGGCAGAAGGATAGCATTTCTATGACCATGTTGTTTGATTCCATGAAGTGCGTTGGTTTCGTACCAAGTGCCTTCCAGACTGTATTGATCCCATCTGTATATTGTATGGAAGTATATAGACTCACTACGCCGATGGTCGTCAAAATATAGTCTTCCTCCCACATAATGTTGTCCAGTCCAGCTTTCCTGAGATGTCGTTAGTATCCTGAATCTACTACAGGAGATTCCTCATAAATGGTTGAAGATGGTGGTGTATGTACTCTCCAAAACATGAGCAGACTAAATTTAGGTTTCCGGTCCAGGGAGGACCTGGCTTGGCAGTTCGGGCTGGACTGTTCCCATGAGGCACAGGTTCAAGACTGATTTGCATATGGCCGGGTCTAAACTGGGGTGGCATGGTGAGCAAAAGAATGATGGATTTAACCAAGATCTCTTGACTGGGGGTGAATGCTTTGATTTGTTCTGCATTTCGTCCATCAATTGTGTGTCTTTTGCTTCCTCGCCCTAAGTGTGTCGGGTATGCCCAGACATGGGTCCCGGGCTCACTGTGCCACTGGAATCAAGCTATCCTGGCTGATGAGGGGTGAAACCCTGAAACTGGTCCTAGGACGCTTGTTTCCGGTCCAGGCAGGACCTTGCTTTCGCAGATCGGGCTGGATTGTTCCCATGAGGCACAGGGTCAATACTGATTTGCTTATGGCCGGGTCTAAACTGGGGTGGCATGGAGAGCAAAAGAATGATGGATTTAACCCAGATCTCTTGAATGTTTTGATTTGTTCTGCATTCGGTCCATCAATTGTGTCTTTTGCTTGCTCGCCCTAAGTGTGCCGGGTATGCCCAGATGTGGGTCCCGGGCTCACTGTGCCACTGGAATCAAGCTATCCTGGCTGATGAGGGGTGAAACCCTGAAACTGGTCCTAGGATGCTTGTTTCCGGTCCAAGGTGGACCTGGCTTGGCAGTTCCGGTTGGACTGTTCCCATGAGGCACAGGGTCAAGACTGATTTGCATATGGCCGGGTCTAAACTAGGGTGGCATGGTGAGCAAAAGAATGATGGATTTAACCCAAATCTCTTGACTGGGGGTGGATGCTTTGATTTGTTCTGCATTCCGTACATAAATTGTGTGTCTTTTGCTTCTTTGCCCTAAGTGCGCCGGGTATGCCCAGACGTGGGTCCTGGGCTCACTGTGCCCCTGGAATCAAGCTATCCTGGCTGATGAGGGGTGAAACCCCAAAACCGGTCCTAGGATGCTTGTTTCCGGTCCAGGGAGGACCTGGCTTGGCAGTTCGGGATGGACTGTTCCCATGAGGTACAGGGTCAAGACTGATTTGCCTATGGCCGGGTCTAAACTGGGGTGGCATGGTGAGGAAAAGAATGATGGATTTAACCCAGATCTCTTGACTGGGGGTGAATGTTTTGATTTGTTCTGCATTCCGTCCATCAATTGTGTGTCTTTTGTTTCCTCGCCCTAAGTGCGCCGGGTATGCGCAGACATGGGTCCCGGGCTCACTGTGCCACTGGAATCAAGCTATCCTGGCTGATGAGGGGTGAAACCCCAAAACCGGTCCTAGGATGCTTGTTTCCGGTCCAGGGAGGACCTGGCTTGGCAGTTCGGGATGGACTGTTCCCATGAGGTACAGGGTCAAGACTGATTTGCATATGGCCGGGTCTAAACTGGGGTGGCATGGTGAGCAAAAGAATGATGGATTTAAACCAGATCTCTTGACTGGGGGTGAATGTTTTGATTTGTTCTGCATTTCATCCATCAATTGTGTGTCTTTTGCTTCCTTGCCCTAAGTGCGGTTGGTATGCCCAGATGTGGGTCCCAGGCTCACTGTGCCACTGGAATCAAGCTATCCTGGCTGATGAGGGGTGAAACCCCAAAACCGGTCCTAGGATGCTTGTTTCCGGTCCAGGGAGAACCTGGCTTGGCAGTAATATACCACGGTCTAGTCCCAGGCTCCTGCTTCACATATTCTTGTCATAGGGATCTTCCTTTACTTTGATTCACATTTGAGCCACTGTTATTACAGCATCTTCTCTTTATGTATAAATAATGCCACACCCTTTCAAAACACACAAAATCAGTGTTGTATATGGAGGCCAGTGCTCAAATCTCTCCCTTTATGCAGAGAATGCTCTGTTAGATTCTGCCCAAGCATGGAAAAACTTTGTATGATTTTAGATCAGGACGGCATGCTGCTCTGATCCTTCTCACATTGTTGGCTGCTGCAGATATCAGATCCCACATGGTTCTAATGGACTGCGTCAGACAGAAATCAGAGGTAAGGTATTGTGCTGGATCTATTCCTTTCTAGCAGATTACAGGGAAATGGTAATTTACCAGTCATTTCCTAAATCGTTTACATTGTGTCCCTCAAAGTTCCTTTCTGAGTACAACTTGTCTGAACTGGGGTGTCGGAGTGAGCTAAAGAATGATGATGGATTAAACCCAGATCAGTTGACTGGGGGTGAGTGCTTGCAATGTTCAACACTCCGTCCATCATCTCCTTTGGTTTTGCTACAACTTTATTCAGCCTTTATGTGGCCCCAATAGCCAAACTCTTTAGGTCATTTATCCTGCCTTTTTTATGTGTTATGCTGAGAACACCCAGCTCATTCTAAAGCTGCAAGGGAACTCTGATTTGGCTTTTAGCAGCATCCATCGATGCTTCACTTCAGTGTGAAGTGGGAACTGGATGATGGTGAATTGTCTATCTGTGAGTATACTTCGATGATGAATTATCTTTTTTAAACCAGGGGGCAGACTTACTAACATTTTCACGCAACATTGAGTAAAATGTTGTCTAATATATAGCGCCTGCTACCATTAATGCCCAAGTAAATACACACAGATCAATCTACGTTCTTCTCAAGGAAGGATACAACACATAACATTAGGAGGTTTCTGGCAATTATGGATCTAGAAATTGAAGGGAAACATATAGCGGTGATAGCGGCTATAGACATAGAAAAAGCCTTTGATAGTCTTCGCTTGAGTTTTCTTTATAAGGTGCAAAATAAAATGGGAATGGAGCGTGGGTTTGTGCAATGGACTAAACTCCTGTATTCAGCACCTACTGCCCGAGTCCAGACTGGAAGATATATTTCTGAAAAATATGTGGTGAGAAGAGGAGCGTTGCAGGACCGCCCCTTCTTCCCATTATTATTTATATTGCAGTTGAACTACTGCCTAGTAGCGCTGGGGCTGGAGGAGTCTACAGGGGACTGGAAGTGCAGGGTGTCGTGCATTATTCAGCGCTCTATGCAGATGACATAATGTTTTTGAGAGATGCATCTGGTCTCTGCATTAATTGAAGTAAGTCTCACCTGTTTCGATTACTAAAAGATGCACCTCAACCTGAAGATCTTAGGGGGATTACATGGGAGGGGACATGCTTAAAGTATCTTGGGGTTAGATGATACCATGAGTCCTCTGACATATTGGAGGGTAAAATTGGTGCAGCCACTAGAAGTCTTTGCTCGTGTGTAGATTTCTGGAAGACTCTGCCACTAGCGGTGGCAGGACGTATAGCAGTAGTAAAGATGGTGGCGCTCCCCCTAATGCTTTATTTTTTTACTGCACTACCTGTGGTGATGCCCTGTAGGATCTTCTGTGAACTTGATTCATAATTGATTAGTCTTATATGGGGAACGGGTAGGTGCAGAGTGGCGTTATCTAAATTACAACGCCCAATAATTATGGCAGGATTAGCAACTCCAGATTTTGAGGCCTATTATTTAGCGGCACAGTTGTAGTGGTTTGCTCAATGGATCCATTCTCTGAGATTTCCTGGGGAGGTGAATATGGAGTTACCAGGTCTATGTGTTCTGTACAGAATCCTCCTGGCTCTGAGGAGACCTGTTCGGGAGACCCCCACTGTATTGCAGGTTGTGTGACACTGCTGCCGTTGTGCACTCCAGTGAACTCATGCTCTTGTGCTCTATGCCCCGGATATCCTGTTGAGAAGTTTGGAGCAAATTACTCCGGGCGGAGGATTGAGGGGCCTAGTGGAATGGTCTAACCATGGGGTGCATAGAATAGGGGATCTTTATAGAGATGGGGAACTTCTGTTGTTTGAAGATTTTTCAGCTTCTTTTGAGATCCAGCTAGGTCAATTTTTAATACATCGGGTGGTAGTAGCCAAGGTGCATCTTCATTGGGGCATGGGTGTAGAAGAGCCTCAACAGCACAGTGCTTGCCAGGTGCTATGTACTACATCAGGTCGTTTTAGGGTCATGAAGTGTCTTTATCAAGCACTATGGAATGATATTATGACACCTCTAGTGGGACTTTGAGAGAAATGGGAAGAGGATTTTATACATCCTATTTCAGAGGCAGATTGGGCAAAAATACTTGCTTGTTCATATACTGTATCTAGGAAAGCTAGATTTAAGCTGATTAATTTTTATTATTTACATACGGAGTATCTGACTCTGGGTAAAATATCTCAGATTTTTCATGCCGCTGATGTGGCATGCCCACGATGCTATGAATAAGGGGCGAAAATGCTTCAGATGGTGTGGTCCTGACACTATTGGTGGATTTTTGGAGGGAAGTAGTAGTGATCTGTATTAATGAGGTGTCTCAGAGGTCTATTGATTGCGCTCCCTTGATTTGCCTTCTAGGCAAAAATACTACAGGGTTTATTAACTTGGCTCTGGTTCTTGTTAGGCGCAAGATTACTATGCATTGGAAAGCTGCTAGGGTGCCCAGGGTTGAACAATGGAAGGAGGAATTGATTAGGTGGGCTGGCTATGAGAGCGCTATGTTACATAGAGAAGTGAGGAAAGGAAGGCGATCAATTGACAGGGCTCGAGCATGGGTTGGATTGTCTTAGAGATGCTGACATGGTGGATGTCTCTGGAGAGGAATGCATGTAGTAATAATTTCAGAATAATCTGGAATGGAGAATACGTAGTAGCAAATTCTGAAAATGTATACCTAGGGGTGAGAGGTGGTTGTAACACAGTGACTCATGATGTGATAGGGACAGGACTTTAAGGGGTTAGGGGAGGGGAGGGTGTTATTGGTTAATTGCAGTTGGATTAAGTAGTGATGCTTATGTGATCTTTGTATCCTAATCAAATTATCTGGGAAATGTCTAATTTATCAAAAATGCTAATACATTTTTTTACAAAAATAATAATAATATATGCCGCTGTTTTCCTCTTCCCCGTAGTGGGGCACTTTAGGCTGTCATGTGCCTATGCACACACCCTTTCACTATAGTGCGAGGATGTGTGTGTGTAATGTGTGCGTAATATATGCTTAGTTTAACACTTTCCTTACTTTGTATTTGTGCTGTACAGTGCAACACACATACAAAGTTGGGAAAGTATGGAGAAATAAAAACATTTCTACAAAGTAAGGTAAGGTGCAGTTTTTTTGAGCAAATCTTTGTCTACACGTTATTAGATTGGGCTTTCTGCCAAAAACCATGGGTGGCTGCATGGGAACGCCCAGGTACCATCCATGGTAGGCTCCCTTGAGTCAAAGCAGCGCAAAGCAGAACTACCACTACTTTCCGTTACTTTAGGGCTACTTTCCAGTTCAAATAAAGTTTTGTGCTTGAAAGTAAATCCCAAATCAATAGTTTTTGCCAGTTTGCGTCACTTTTGCGATGCAAACCCAGTGCACAATGGGGCAGATTTACAAGCCCCTTGCGCCACTTTTGCGTCACTTTTAACATGGGAAAAGTGATGCAAAAGTGGCGCAAGGGGCTTGTAAATCTGCCCCAGTGTTTGTAAATTCCCCTCAGGTGTCTCGTCCTGCTTTTTCATCGGAAGATCTTGAAAAATATTTTCAAGACTATTCATGCTATTGTGGGTTCACACCTTGATTATGCCAATGTTCTGTGTTTATACAGTGCACCATCTTCATTTGGCCCAACATGCAACCGCTCGTCTGTTGCTAACGCTTCCTCGGAGAACCCTTATTTACGAAAATAAACCCCTTCTTTAACACAAGAAACATGTTTGGACTCCTTTACAAGATGATTATGTTTCAAAGAGATTCCGTCTCCAGCACGTAGGTCAGAAAGCTCGAGGATGACAATTGGCTCATGTAACTTGTCTAATCATGGAAAGAAGTTCAATTCAGCTGATTACGTGACAAAAGGTAATACCTCTTTGGTTGAGAGCAACTATGCAGTTCCCTTTGCCAAACTGCATCAGCTGGAAGTAGATTGTTATTTCCATCAGGTTTGAAATGACATCTCTTGGAAGAAATGTATATAGTTGGTAGGATCTCTGATGCTCAATTCTGTCTTTTTGAACAGGAGTTTGTCTAAAGCAAACTTTAGAGCTATGGGAACAATATGTGAGTCAAATGAAGCAATGAATTACATATGTGTCATTTTCACTACAGTTGCGTTTAATTTGTTGCAATTCTCCTTTTGGGATATTTTTGATTGTACTTCAAGGGGGACAGCTATTTGATCTTAGGATGGAATTATATTCTGTGCTTTTCTTATAGCATTTGATGTGGATTTTGCCATTCTGTGATATAGATCGTGATGTCCAGGAAATCAGTTTCTTTGGTAGAGAAATTGAATGTGTTCCTGATATTCCATTGATTGATATTGATCTTCTGGAGATATTGTATTAAGGTGGCTTCGGGGCCCTGCCAGATGCAAAGTATGTTGTTGATATATCTGCTCCAGAATATTATGTGGAGAGTGTATTAGCCAAATTGTTTGTCCCAGATCCAGAATCTCTTGTCTTCTTCCATTAGGATACAGGCGTACACTGGTGTGACTCTGGCTCGCACTGACGTACTCTGTATTTGTATGGAGTATATCTGGTTAGGCAGAAGGATAGCATTTCTATGACCATGTTGTTTGATTCCATGAAGTGCGCTGGTTTCGTACCAAGTGCCTTCCAGCCTGTATTGATCCCAACTGTATATTGTATGGACGTATATAGACTCACTACGCCGATGGTCGTCAAAATATAGGGGCCGATTCCGGCCGGAAATCTCTCCGACCGAGCCGGACCCGGAGAGAATTCCGACCGATTCGGACCCTAGCAGTCCGACCGGACGAGTACGATGCATTCGCATGCTATCGGACTCGATTCGGTCGGACTCCCATTGAAGTCAATGGGAGCCGGTCGAACAACGCGTACGCGGGCTCCCATTGACTCAAAGGGTGCGAGGCGAACAAGGGCGCCCCCTACAGCGGGTACGCGTCCATGCGCATCGCAGCGTACATGCACAGGTAGGGGGGACCCATGGTTCCCCCCTGTGTGCGACTCGCGCGCCTATGCATACAGGGGGGTCTGACGCGGACCCCCAAAGTCCGGCTCCGACAGCTCTTTTGAGCCGGACGGTGCGAGTCGGTCGGACTGCTCGTGGCGCGCATCGTACTTACCCGGCCGGGAAACGTCTCCATAGCGCGGTGCGAGTCGAGTCCGAGTGAGTCGGTCGATGCGGTTCGGACCCGTGAACGAGTCGGTCGGCGATTTCGCGTGCGCTCGCATCGTACTCGCTCACCCGGACCCGCGTACGATTCGGTTGGGAAACAGGGCTCCGAATCGGATCCGGTAAATCCGAATCCGATTCGGAGCACTACCGGCCGAGATCGGAATCGGCCCCTAAGTCTTCCTCCCACATAATGTTGTCCAGTCCAGCTTTCCTGAGATGTCGTTAGTATCCTGAATCTACTACAGGAGGGATCACTGTCAGAATATCGAGGAGCAGAATATCGAGATGCCAGAATATCGATGAAAAAATATAGAATGACAGAATATCGACTTCCTATCTACAAACAGGTAAGTACAAAAATATTGAATCCTAAATATCGTTGTCAATAATATAGTTTGCTAAAATATCATTTTTTTTAAATGTCTTAAAAGTAATATAAAAATAATTAAATAATCAATATAATTAAGTAAAACATACTTAAAAATAATTTAAAAAGGTTAAAATTAATAAATAATAAATATAATGTAAAAACAAAATTCATTTTTATTTTTTATTATATATAATAACAATAATAAAAATAATTAATATTTTTAATTATAAAATGTTAAAAACATAATTTAAAATATAATTACATATATATAAATGAACCTATATTATAAATATAAAAATACATTATATATAATAAGTTAAAACATTAAAATAAATATTTTTTTAACAAAATAATATTTTTCACTACATTAAATATAACATTACTGGAAACGTTGCATAGCGTAGGGGATAAAATAACTATTTCCACTCCAACAAGTGGTACAATAGGGAAAGTGTTGGATAGCGGGAGGGTAAAAATTACTATTCCCACTCCAGTGAGTGCAACAGTAGGGAAAGTGTTGGATAGAGGGTGGGTGAAAATTACTATTCCCACTCCAGTGAGTGCAACAGTAGGGAAAGTGTTGGATAGAGGGTGGGTGAAAATTACTATTCCCACTCCACCAAGTGTAACAGTAGGGAAAGTGTTGGATAGCGGGTGGATAAAAATTACTATTCCCACTCCAGTGAGTGCAAAAGTAGGGAAAGTGTTGGATAGCGGGTGGGTAAAAATTACTATTCCCACTCCACCGAGTGCAACAGTAGGGAAAGTGTTGGATAGCGGGAGGGTAAAAATTACTATTCCCACTCCAGTGAGTGCAACAGTAGGGAAAGTGTTGGATAGCGGGTGGGTAAAAATTACTATTCCCACTCCAATGAGTGCAACAGTAGGGAAAGTGTTGGTTAGCGGGTGGGTAAAAATTACTATTCCCACTCCAGTGAGTGCACCAGTAGGGAAAGTGTTCAATAGCGGGAGGGTAAAATTACTATTCCCACTCCAGTGAGTGCAACAGTAGGGAAAGTGTTGGATAGCGGGAGGGTAAAATTACTATTCCCACTCCAGCGAATGCAACAGTAGGGAAAGTGTTGGATAGCGGGTGGGAATAATTTAATATTCCCACTCCACCAAGTGTAACAGTAGGGAAAGTGTTGGATAGCGTAGGGGAATAATTTAGTATACCCACTCCTGCAATATAATTAACAAGTAATTAATTTTTCAAAATTAATTTACCTCCCACCATATTCCCCTATAAACGTCACCTACAATATTGTAAAATATTATATAAATTAACATAATTCATTAAAAATTAATTAGTTAACTAATTACAATTAACAATAAAATTAATAACCATCAAATCTAAATTAATTCACAAAATTAACACTATAAAATAACTTTTAATAAATATAATATAAAAAATAATAAAAATTACATTAAAACTAAAGTACTTCTTACCCTACTCCCCTATCAACCCTCACCCCACTCCTAAAAAAGTACACAAATAACATATTTACAAATTAATTATTAATAATTAATATCTAATTAATTACTCATTAATAAAAAAATTAACACAATTAACATAATTGCCAATTAATTATTAATTGTGATTAATCAATTTATAATTATTTAATAATATATTAATTAACTTAATTAACAATATAAATTATTAAATACTAAGGGGGTCATTACGATGGCGGGCGGAAGCACAACCGCCGTGCTGGCGGATGCAAAAACCACCAGTTACCGCCGGCACGCAGGAGTCCACACGCCCGCCCAATTACGATGCGAAAAGTAGGCCAAACACCGCCGGCAAGCCAGCAACACCGTCCGCCATCAAAGTGCGCCCGTACACGTAGCGGCGCAGCCCAACTGACACACACCGTCCGACGAAAACACGTCCCGCCCGGCGTATAAATTACGATGCCGCAAACAAACGGCTCCCACGGCTAAGAGATACCGTACGACAAACCGAAGCGGTAACACGGACGCCGAGCACGGACAACGAAGAAGCGGCTCCCCCGAGCATGAATCCAGCACTGCAGGCCCTCCCCATGCTCTTGCTGATGCACCACCAAGGACGCAACGTACCGCGGAGACGCAGGTAGGCACACACACAACAAGTGCACGCAAACAACGCACACAGTGCAAGGGCAGAAAAAGCGGACAACCCCCCCCCAGCGCGTGTACACTACACATCCACCATTGCATCCACATATGACACAAAGGCCAAATCGTAACATCGCGTAACACATGTGTACACACCACCTGGGACTAGGAACCAACGACCCCGTCACGCCCCCAAAGCGGCGATGACGCCGCCACACATGCGCACAACGCAGAGGCCAACCGCAGCGCCATGCATGCATCGCACACAGACACAGGGACACAACCAAGCAGCACACACATCAGCCCCACCCCGAACGCACATGACACGTCACAGGCCTGCCACAGACATGTCCCCAACGCCCAATTCACGGACAACACCCAACGCCACACAACCGACGCACACATGTCAGTGAAGTCACGCAACAGCAGGACACACCCCAGTGTAACAAACATGGCGAAGCACACAGCGGCGGCAACACCAACTAGGAGAAGCAGGGCTCCTTCGGGAAGAGGAACGCCAGTACCACACTGAAACACCCATACCACCCTGCACATATGAACAAGACATATAAAACGGAACACCAAAGAGCCCGGGGACCGACAACAGGTGGCCCAAGAATAACATTCACACACAAGGCCCAACGCAGAGCGGAAAGGCAGCCTGCCGCCCACACAAGGGAGAGCAGACAGCACTGAATGACCTTCCATTCCAACTCCGAAACCACAGCCCTACGAAAGAAGCCGGTGAATACAGCCATTGTCCAAGAAAAGACCAACACAGGCATGCCGAGGAGACCGACCACAGGGCAGATAGCGCATATCACAGAAGCACACAACGGACGGGGAAGAAAGAAGAAAACACTCCCCCATGTCGGCCACATGCAAGTTAATTGGAAGGAGTCACACATCACTGACCTTGAACTGTCTGAGAAGCATGTGGGATGAGGGCCCGTGTCCTCCAAACAAGCCAACAGAACACAAGTCCTGTCTCCCTACGACTACACAGAGCTCACAGCAACCTCGGAGCGTGCACATTGCAGACTGCACACACAGCCGGAGCACGCCACCACAACGCACCGCTGCGAAATGGCAACCGCAACACACCTACCCAACTACGCCGGACAGCTCAAGCTGTACAAAACCAACCTGTTACATATATTGGGATGCGATCTCCTGTCCCTGCTGAACGTAAGTTACCGACTGACTTACCGCATCACATTGTTCAGCTGCGTCATGCCCGTCTTCTACTGTCGGAGGTGTCCCTACCAGCATCCCGTGGAGATATGCCTCTCCAACCCGGCATGTCTAAAGGCGGACCTGCTACCACTACTCCTCCCTCTGGACGCACACGACAGGGCCTGCTCTGCCTATGGGGGCATGGCGTATGTGGCCAACATCGCACCCGCACTGAAATGGGACCACTGTGCCTCCACACGACGGATCATCGAGAACAGCTACATCGAATGTCACCCAGCATGCCCCATCATGGTCCTCCAAGGGACAACTTACGAACAACACCTTGACAGCCACCATCCGCTACATTGGCTGGCAAACATGTACACCACCAATGACATGGAAGCCCTGCTGGACGGCATCGCATACCTGACAACCTGTAAATTCGTCGGACCACAACGCAGGTTCCCCGATTGACCTATGATGTCCAACCCCGCACCCATGCTTAGCTTCCGCACGGACTGGCCAGTCACCACCACAACAGCCATACCAAACGACCGGCAACTGTAACCACACCATCAACGACATCGCCATGACATCGGATATGACCGGGACATGCACACTGTTCCCCATCACATCCAGGAACACCGCATGCATCGTGGGAGGCAGTGGCATGGGGTCTGTGTATCGCACCCACATGGACGGAACTGCACGAACAACCAGGACACGACATGGATCCAGCGCCCATGGACACACACACCGCTCAGTGGACATGAATAGGTCGCCTGGAGTCTGTGGGTGCTGCACCCCTCCCACCCCCGCCCCGGGAATCCCATACCAGGACCTTTGCATGGACGACAAGTGCATACAACTACAACACGACCCCAGTGACTGTGACATGTCCAGTAACCACCACATTGCAACAACAAGTGGCACGCCGCTGCATGCACGCAAGCACATGCCCTGATGTCATCTCACATGCACGCGTGCATGAGGAACAACCGCAGCAAACCTGTCACATGGAACTGAGATGGACTGTGCCCATGATGCCAAGCGGTCTGGTAGGCTACATGTATACCGTCTGTGTCAAAGTCCGCAGCTCCGCAGCTATACGTAAATGTACATTAGCACAGCCTTGGCCAAGCAGATGTAACTCTGAAGCCCACATCCCACATGCAACAGCCAATCACATGTAACCCCACACCCTATCCCATTTGCAATCATGCTCAGTATATCCTCAACATGTATTCCGCTGCCAGTAGTGTCCACTATACTGCATCACAGAGGACAGAAGACTCAATATAATGTTTGAAACCAAAACTGTCTCCGCTGACTCATTTCACAAGTACGAATGAGAGAGGATGAGAGTATGTGAAGTACACGGCAGTCGTGACATGACCATGTAGTCCACTGGTATTGGATGTCAACGCAAATGAGTAGCACAACTGTGGAAGACACACATGTGTCGTGTGAAGTCGTATGGACGCAGTGCTCAGGTGGGTGGGTGCGACGGGTAGATGCGCACATGCCAAGTTGGAGCACGCCGTGTCGGGAGGGGTCATGAACAGTACACCACCGCTTCCCTGGGCATTGTGAGAGGACACCTGTCGGGGGGAGTGAACACGTGTGTGCACAGCAGCCGGGCACACGTACAAAGCGGTACCAGGCGCACCTCAGCCCACCCTCTGTGGACAAGCTGGATCCTGTTGTGCGCCCGCCATGCCCCTTGACAAGGCACACACAGCCCCAGTCGACCAGGTGTAACCCCAACATAGTCAATCCGCACAGGCGATACAGGGCACGGGATGGCAGTGGAGCATGGTGTGTGAGAGGTCTCCTCGCGCTCCTCCTGGTCATATCACGCAGGCAATAGAACCTCAACGTCTAGCATGGCACAAGTCAAATGGAAGTGTAGGGGGACGCACCACAGCACGAGCAGCACTGACGCCACGGGAGGTGGCTCGCACCATCCCATCCATTGCCCATTATACCAACCACGCCACATGCCATTGCGACTAAGTGCAAGCGCGTGCGCCACCACCCCGAGCCCTCCCCAGAGAGGCCAAAGAGTGAATGTGTGGGCCATCAGTCACAGACGGACGCGGCCTGGCCGCAAGGGCAGCCACAGCCACTGGGTGTCGCAGGTGGCGGATCCGGAAGGCGAAGACTGTGATGCATAGTCCATGCAGGCCGGGTCTCCATTTGGGGCACCACGCAGGTGGACGGCGTCCCGCAACACATCATACCCTGAGACAGCCCACTCGTGCAACTGGACCCACACATACACTCCTTGCCCTCTCTGGTGCGAGCTTGGGGCTGCCTGTGCAAGCGCTAGCCTCGCAGGTGCACATGCATATTGGGGGAGCGAGGGGAGGACATGAGGGCTGGGGCGAAGATGACTGTATCACTGTCAGTGAGTACAAGGGATGACCCAGATGTGGAAAGGAAGAGACGTGTCCCGTGTGTACTGCAACTAGTCGCCAATCCAACTACCCCCCATGTCCGGAATGTAAGCCCGCACCTAGGCCCGCCCATCCGCCACATCGAATATACCACCAGCACGACAACCTTCCCATTCGAAACACTGACTGGGGGTGGCGACCAGTGAACAATCATGTGTAGCCTACCCACGCGTACATGTGGGCCCTCCATGATCCATGTCACCTGCGGCAAAGTCATGACATGCGCAATGAGGGAAGTGAGGAGAGCTGTCCGCCCCACGCACAGAAGGTGCATCAGCTCCACAGACCCAGCAGCGAGTCCAGCAGGGGTCACATGTGCAGGGGCAGCTGTGCCTGGTGTGAAGGCACATGCATATAAACAGCACATCGACCAATGTGTAGTTTGCCCACATCTACAGTCCATCATCATGCGGACATAGGAATTGAACACAGGGCAACACATCTTAGTGGGTGCACCCACCGTGACCAACAATGCGCAATCATCGACGTACCCGCCCTGTGCATGGCCCCCCACCCAACGGAGGCACATCCAGTGCCACCATCCCACACACACATGCCTTCCACGGAACATGCTGTGTCCAATGGTCAGTACAGAGTCAGCGCCCATCTGGTGGATCCTGAACAGGAGACACATGCACACACATGCCAGCTCCCACTATGTACGTCTGCCACCTGGCACGTGCGATGTAACCTCTCACCTGTGACGTGTGACTGCAAGCACACAGCCGTCTTGGCATGGGGCTGTCAATGTGGACACCTGTCAATGTTTCGGGAGGTGTGATCCGTACAGTGCTGTACATAGGGTGCAGTGCTGACACCTACTACTGTCTCATATCCCCTCGTGCCACAGGTCCCACTTGTTTTGGCCGCTCAGCCTGTGCCCACATCCTCGTCGCCGTGTGCCATACTCATCCAGCCTCGGAAGCAGTTCCATGCTCAGCAGACATTCATGTTGCCGTGGCGTTGCCGCTTGACGAATATGCAGTCAGTCCCCATCAGCACGCCCGCAAGTCATTGGGGCCTAGATCCCCATGTGCATGCACATGGCAGTGGTATGTCTCACTAGCCATTGCCATTGTTGGGAGACCTGTGTAAGTGTATTGTGGCCGTGCCGTCCCAGCTTGACAGCTGGGCTGTGGCTCATGTGCTTGCTCAGTCATGTCAGTGATGTGTATGCGAAATTGCTATGTGTTGTGTTGCTTTGACATGTGTCCACTGCCATTTTCCCTAGGCGGAGACCGAACATCGACCGCCCATACCAATTGCTGGCGGACATGGACGATACAGAGGTCATTAGGAAGTTTCGGCTGGACAGGCCAACCCTGCATCGACTGTGTGCCATGTTAGAACCCCATCTCCGTCCCCGCAGGGTGTATCCGACAGCTGTCACCCCCACGGCTAAGGTGATGGCCGCCATGCATTTCTTCGCCACTGGGTCATTCCAGCACACAGTGGGCAGTGGAGGAGGGATGTCCCAGCCCATGTTCAGCAAGGTGCTGAGGGATGTACTGGCAGCCATGATGCTGTACCGAAACAGGTACATCCGCTTCCCCAGGGCTCGTGAATTGGCAGCAGTGAAGGGTGCATTCTATGCCCTTGGCAGAATCCCACACGTCGTTGGAGCCATTGACTGCACACATGTTGGCCTTGTTCCACCACAGGCCACTGAGCACCTGTACCGCAACAGGAAGCACACGCACTCCCTGAATGTGCAAGTGGTGTGCCTTGCGGACATGGTGATCACCCACGTGTGTGCAAAGTTCCCAGGCTCAGCCCATGACGCACACATAATGCGCAACAGCATCTTGCCACGACTGATGTCCAATCTGCAACAGGGTCGTGGCTGTATTGTCGGTGAGTATGTGGAGTGGTGTAGCGTGCTGGTTGTGCGATGCTGTCCCCTGTCCAGTTGGAATAGCAACGGTTCTCTGTGTCCCTCACACCCAGGTGACTCTGCGTACCCGAATGGGGCATGGCTGCTCAGTCCATTGAGGAATCCTCGCACCCCAGCAGACGATCGCTACAATGAGGCACATGGGAGGACCAGACGTGTGGTCGAGCGTACCTTTGGCCTCCTCAAGTCCAGGTTCAGGTGCCTGGACCGCACCGGGGTGCGCTGGCGTACTCCCCACAGAAGGTGTGCCAGATAGTGGTGGCGTGCTGCATGCTGCACAATCTGGCCATTCGGAAGCAGATCCCCCTCATCGTGGATGATGGAGATCAACCAGGGCCCCAGCCCGCAGACCAGGACAGCTCGAGTGAGGAGGACAGCGGAGAGGAGGAAGCTGGTAATGTGCGGCAGCAGCTCATCGCCCACTACTTCACTTGACGGTGAGTGTCCATGTACGACGGCTGATGTGGCTGTGTCTGTGCAGGTGTGTGTGTGCTGTGTCAGGGTGGCCGTTTGTTCACTGCGTGCTGTGTGTCAACGCTCCATGGCCAGGGTAGTATGCCACTGTTGGTGGCTGTGGCATTGTGCCCTATTGCTCTGTGCGATGTGTGTACATTGCTTGTAGTTGTTGACATGTACTGTGTGATGGGTGTGTGACACACTCATTGAATGTGCTCCTGTTCTGTCTCCCACCCCTAGGTCCCTACAGGCCCTCCGGTTCCATTGCCATGCCACGCATCAGGTGCCTTTCCGCCCAAGGTGGCCGTTGTATTCCGTACAAATAAAACACAGGGCACAAACAGCAGTTTGTGTAAGAGGTGCATTTATTTCAAACTGTGACATGTGATTGTGTGTAAGGAAATGACAAAAGTGGTGCGTGCAGTGACAATGAGCTGTCGGTCATGGCTGCGTGATGCTCAAGGTGTACCCACTGGTTCTATGTCCATAGTCCAACACACACATGCCATCCAGATGGCTGTGTGGAGTGGGATCGTAGTCCAAGTCAATGCAGTGGGTGGTCAAGGAAGGCTGGCTGGCTGCCTCACTTGCGTCTGGAGCGTGCGAAGTCCTCCCGGGAGATCTGTTTCCACTTCGGACGGCCCCTTCCACGCTTGCGAGGGGGTGCCTGCTTGCGACATGCTGGTGGTTGAGGTGTGCTCACTGGCTGTGGACGCAGGGGAACTGGACACTGCTGCTCGACCCTGCGCCCCGGCAGGTGGTGGCAGAGGGGAGCTGCTGTCCCTGGCTGTGACCTCACCGCCACCACCAGCTGGCCCATGAGGTCCACGAGTTGGCCCATACGGGCGTCCATGGACCTCAGCACCCCCAGCACCTCCCGCGTGTCTGAAGCAGACCTGACCCATTGTTCTTGGGCCTCTTCATAGGCCCCAAGGACTCTGGCCATTTGAGGCAGGGCATGGCTCCCAGGGGAGACTTGCGTTTCCCTGACCCTGCTCCTCCTACCAGTACTGCTGCCACCGGCCTGCCCACTAGCCACATTGCTCACCACGGTCCTCGCTGTGGCTCCCAGGGTGGATCCAGTCGGCCGGGCCACCACCTGCGCTGGGGCTGGTGCCAGCGAAGACGTGGTGGTGGTGGCGGCGGTGGTGGTCGGTGCGGCGATGGTGGCGGTTGCGGCAATGGTAGTGGCCGCAATGACCGTGGGTGTGGCCGCAATGACCGTGGGTGTGGCCGCAACGACAGTGGCAGCAGGGGGCTGGGAATGTTCAGCAGCCCTGGATGATGGGTTGGTGGGTAGGAGGGGTCCTGGGGAGCGGCTGGGCCCTGCCACACCAGATGGGCCTGCTTGGTGGTCCGTGTCCGAAGAGGAGGACAGATCCTCCACATCCGTGTGTCCTCGTTGGGGGCTTGTAGGCTGGCTGTGCTGGCTGCTGTCTCCATCCCCAGCATCCAGCAGTTCGTCACCTGTGGAGAGAATGAGATTTGTTATTGTGTTGCACCTGGCGAAGTATGTATTTGTCGTCTGACATTAACAGTTCGTGCAATCTCGTACATGGGTTTCCCGGAGGCGTGTGTGTGGCTGTACCATTTGTAGTTGTGTGTGCTTGGCAATGGGACTGTGTGCTGTGCACATGTGGCATGGGACGGATTGGCCATGCCGATGGGTGTGTTGCTGTGCCCCTACTTATTGTGACTCTGGTGTATGCGGGCTCCTGGCCCATCCTGGGTCTGGTTTGTACTTTGCTTTTGGTGTTCAAATGGGACGCTTAGGAACGCATATGGCAACATGGGGTCCATGCCCCAGATTCGCATTTGGGAGGGAATATGCTTTTGGGGTTCAAATGGGACGCTTAGGAACGCATATGGCAAAATGGGGGCCATGCCCCAGATTTGCATTTGGGATGGAATATGCTTTTGGGGTACATGCTGTGACCCATGGGTGCCGAACGTGACATGTGTTGTGGCAGCATGACAGTGCATGGTTTGAGGTGTGTGCATGCTTGACATGGCCTGCATATTTGCTGTCTGTTGTGATTACTGGACATGGCATTGGACGCATCGTTATGAGTGAGTGATGGTTGTGTGCCAGCCAACGTATTGCAGTTGTCCCATCTCCTTGGTGTGCGTGCTGCCCTGTGCCATGTGCATCACTGCAGTGCTCGGGGGTGTGGCCCATGTTGTGTGTTGTTGCTCACAGTGTGTCGTGCGCTTCATTGACTTCTGGCACATGGTTGGTCATGGGCATGTATCTTAGCGTGACTGCTGTATGTGTGGCTGCTGTGCGGATGACATGCCTTTCATGAGACTGGGGCTGACGGATGGGATGGATGGTATGTTGTATGTCATGGTGTGTCTGTGTGTTTGATGGGTTCAGTGGTGTTCGTGTGCATTTATGTTGTTCCGCTCTGTTGCGTCTAGTGTTGTTTGTCTTACATAGGCGTAGTTGTGGGGTGTGTGGTTGACAGGCAGTAGGGGCTACATGGACAGGACTTCAATGGTGTTTCGGTTGTGTGTGATGGGTTGCACAGTGGCTGCCGTGTGGTACTATATTCAGTGTGGCTTGTGCATGCAGACGTGGCTCCTTGGGTGTTGCTGTGTTTGTGATGGGTCATGTGGGGTGTGAGTCTGTGGTTCATGTCCGTGTGCACATTGTTCACTTGTTCGTGACGGTGGGCGGTGCTGCGTGTTCGTCTGCTACGTGACATGTCCCATGTGTTGGTCGTGTTACGGTCCTCATGCCTCCAGTAATCCAGCCCTGTCCAGTTTCCCACCTGCAGGTTGTTCGGGCGTGCACTGTACTGGATGCCACATGGTTCTAAGCGGGGGTGCTCCATGTTGCAGGTCTGTGGGGGTGGGGGGTGTTGTGGGTCGTGGTGGTGGCTGGACACTCACTGACACCGATTGCTGTGGACCGTGATGTCTACCTTTCGGCTGTCGTTGTGCACTGCGGTGGCTGACACGTGGCTGTGGGGTGTGGGGGATGCTCCTCCTTGCTGTGCTGTGGGACTAGGGGCCTGGTGTGTTTTGTACTTGGCTGTCCACCCTCCCACCCACTGCACTTTGTGTTCCTGACACTTACCTGTTACTTGTCGGTTAGTGCAGCTATGGCGGACACATGGGTGTGGTGGGTGCTCGTTGTGGCGCTTCTGGCATATTTGGGGACCTGTTGGTGGTTACGTGGCTGGCTGAGTGTACACATGTCCCCACGCATCTTACAGTTGTTCGGTTTGGGCTGTGTGTGGTGGTGTCTGTTGCATGTGTGTGTGATGTGTTGTGTATTGTGTGCTGGACATGGGGGTGTTTGTCCCTGGGAGCTGTGGCATGGTGGTAGTGCATGTGAGTACATAGCGGTGTGCTGGTATACATTAGTTTGTACTTACCAGCCTCCACTCCCCTGCTAATCCGGCGAGGATCTCGGGATGTATGATGACTCGCACCTTCTCCTCCCACGCTTTGAAGGTCTTGTAGAGCGCGGGATTCCCTCCGCCAGTGACGGCAGCCAGCTCTCTGTTCTTGCTCTCCTTCTTCTTGACCAGGCTCTTGACGTCATTCCACCGTTTGTTTATTTCGACTCTGTTCCTGGGCAGGGTCCCGACTGCATTGACCTGGTCTACGATCCGGTTCCACATTCTCTTTCTGGTGGCTAGTGGTGTGTGCTGGACCAGGTTCCCATAGATTTGTGGGTGCACCTTGATGATCTCGTCGACCATGACCGTCAGCTCCATGGGCGTGAACTTGGGCATTCTTTGTGGTGCCATGGTGTTTGTGGTGCTGGTGCGGTGTGTGTTGTGTAATGTGTAGGGGGTTTGTGGTGCCGGTGTTTGGTGGTGGTGGTGGTGGTGGTGGTTGTGGTGTGTGCGTTTCTGTGGTGTGCTGCTGTCCTTGCTGTGTCACTGTGTCCTCTCCTCTCCTCTCTAGTTTGCAATGTTGCAAGGGGTTGTGGTCTGTGGGAGTGCTGCTTTTGTACTTACCTATGTGGGTGTGTCCTCATGGTCTGTTGTTTTCAGGTGTGTTGTGTCTGGGGTTCTGGCCTTTGTAGTTTTTGTTTGTCCAGGGGGTGTTTTCGGGATGTGTACTGTGCTTGTGTATTTGTGCGTGCCTTGCTGTGTGGACTTGTTGGCCATGTTGTGTGCGATTGTTTTTGTCAGCGGATGGTTTCTGTGCAGGGACGTGGGCGCCATGGCTTCTGCCGTGTCGATTCTCATCGGCGTTGTTTGCGCTGGCGGGCGGTATATTTGTAGTTTTCACGCGCTCATGGCGGTGCGATCGTAATCTCACGTGCGGTGTGTCAGCCGTGAGGGCGGGCGGTTTTGTGTTGTCGTGCGTGTTTCCGTCCGTGGCGGGCGGTTTGACTCCGACTCGGACGATGGCGGGCGGTATCTTGTGTGATTTTTCCGCCGATGGCGGTTTTCGGTTTGTGTAATCGTAATGGCGTGGTCGGTGTTCAGACGGTGTGTGCAGGCGGATTTTTGCCGCTTCCATGCCTGGCGGATTCTTCTACGCCGGGTATCGTAATGGGCCCCTAAATTATTAATTACTAAAATAATTAATTAATTTCAATTAAATTACTTCCCACCCTATTCCCCTATAAACCCACAACCCACTACAGAATTAAATTGCGCAAAAAATATTTAACATATAATTAATTATTTCTAAATAATTCTAAAAAAATATATTATAATTAAATTACTTCCCACCCTATTCCCCTATAAACCCACAACCCGCTATGGAATTAAATTACGCCAAAATTAATTTAATTAAAATTCATTACTTTTAAAAAATTCAAACATACATTACAAAAATAATACATACTTTTAACACATATACTAACACTTAAAACACTATAAAAAAATTCGATATTTTTAACAACTATATTATGACTGTCGATATTACTAACTTCGATATTATGAAAAACGATATTTCTTACGTGTATTTCGATATTCTGCACCACTATATTTTTGTAAATCGATATTATGTCCATTCTATATTTTAAACTCGATATTTTGCCATATCGATATTTTAAATTCGATATTGTGACTGGTTACCCTACAGGAGATTCCTCATAAATGGTTGAAGATGGTGGTGTATGTACTCTCCAATACATGAGCAGACTAAATTTAGGTTTCCGGTCCAGGGAGGACCTGGCTTGGCAGTTCGGGCTGGACTGTTCCCATGAGGCACAGGGTCAAGACTGATTTGCATATGGCCGGGTCTAAACTGGGGTGGCATGGTGAGCAAAAGAATGATGGATTTAACCAAGCTCTCTTGACTGGGGGTGAATGCTTTGATTTGTTCTGCATTTCGTCCATCAATTGTGTGTCTTTTGCTTCCTCGCCCTAAGTGTGCCAGGTATGCCCAGACATGGGTCCCGGGCTCACTGTGCCACTGGAATCAAGCTATCCTGGCTGATGAGGGGTGAAACCAGGAAACTGGTCCTAGGACGCTTGTTTCCGGTCCAGGCAGGACCTTGCTTTCGCAGTTCGGGCTGGACTGTTCCCATGAGGCACAGGGTCAATAGTGATTTGCTTATGGCCGGGTCTAAACTGGGGTGGCATGGAGAGCAAAAGAATGATGGATTTAACCCAGATCTCTTGACTGGGGGTGAATGTTTTGATTTGTTCTGCATTCGGTCCATCAATTGTGTCTTTTGCTTCCTCGCCCTAAGTGTGCCGGGTATGCCCAGATGTGGGTCCCGGGCTCACTGTGCCACTGGAATCAAGCTATCCTGGCTGATGAGGGGTGAAACCCCGAAACTGGTCCTAGGATGCTTGTTTCCGGTCCAGTGTGGACCTGGCTTGGCAGTTCTGGCTGGACTGTTCCCATGAGGCACAGGGTCAAGACTGATTTGCATATGGCCGGGTCTAAACTGGGGTGGCATGGTGAGCAAAAGAATGATGGATTTAACCCAGATCTCCTGACTGGAGGTGGATGCTTTGATTTGTTCTGCATTCCGTCCATAAATTGTGTGTCTTTTGCTTCTTTGCCCTAAGTGCGCCGGGTATGCCCAGACGTGGGTCCCGGGCTCACTGTGCCCCTGGAATCAAGCTATCCTGCCTGATGAGGGGTGAAACCCCAAAACCGGTCCTAGGATGCTTGTTTCCGATCCAGGGAGGACCTGGATTGGCAGTTCGGGATGCACTGTTCCCATGAGGTACAGGGTCAAGACTGATTTGCCTATGGCCGGGTCTAAACTGAGGTGGCATGGTGAGGAAAAGAATGATGGATTTAACCCAGATCTCTTGACTGGGTGTGAATGTTTTGATTTGTTCTGCATTCCGTCCATCAATTGTGTGCCTTTTGTTTCCTCGCCCTAAGTGCGCCGAATACGCGCAGACATGGGTCCCGGGCTCACTGTGCCACTGGAATCAAGCTATCCTGGCTGATGAGGGTGAAACCCCGAAACCGGTCCTAGGATGCTTGTTTCCGGTCCAGGGAGGATCTGGCTTGGCAGTTCGGGCTGGACTGTTCCCATGAGGCACAGGGTCAAGACTGATTTGCATATGGCCGGGTCTAAACTGGGGTGGCATGGTGAGCAAAAGAATGATGGATTTAAACCAGATCTCTTGACTGGGGGTGAATGTTTTGATTTGTTCTGGATTCCGTCCATCAATTGTGTGTCTTTTGCTTCTTCGCCCTAAGTGCGCCGGGTATGCACAGACGTGGGTCCCAGGCTCACTGTGCCACTGGAATCAAGCTATTCATCCCATGAGGTACAGGGTCAAGACTGATTTGCATATGGCGGGTCTAAACTGGGGTGGCATGGTGAGCAAAAGAATGATGGATTAAACCCAGGTCTCTCGACTGGGGGTGAATGTTTTGATTTGTTCTGCATTCCATCCATCAATTGTGTGTCTTTTGCTTCCTCGCCGTAAGTGCACCGAGTATGCCCAGACGTGGGTCCCGGGCTCACTGTGCCACTGGAATCAAGCTATCCTGGCTGATGAGGGGTGAGACCCCAAAACCGGTCCTAGGATGCTTGTTTCTGGTCCAGGGAGGACCTGGCTTGGCAGTTCGGGCTGGACTGTTCCCATGAAGCACAGGGTCAAGACTGATTTGCATATGGTGGGGTCTAAACTGGGGTGGCATGGTGAGCAAAAGAATGATGGATTAAACCCAGGTCTCTCGACTGGGGGTGAATGTTTTGATTTGTTCTGCATTCCATCCATCAATTGTGTGTCTTTTGCTTCCTCGCCCTAAGTGCGCCGAGTATGCCCAGACGTGGGTCCCGAGCTCACTTTGCCACTGGAATCAAGCTATCCTGGCTGATGAGGGGTGAAACCCCGAAACCAGTCCTAGGATGCTTGTTTCCGGTCCAGGGAGGACCTGGCAGTTCGGGATGGACTGTTCCCATAAGGTACAGGGTCGAGACTGATTTGCCTATGGCCGGGTCTAAACTGGGGTGGCATGGCGAGCAAAAGAGTGATGGATTTAACCCAGCTCTCTTGACTGGGGGTGAATGTTTTAATTTGTTCTGCATTTCGTCCATCAATTGTGTGTCTTTTGCTTCCTCGCCCTAAGTGCGCCGGGAATACCCAGACGTGGGTCCCAGGCTCACCCTGCCACTGGAATCAAGCTATCCTGGCTGATAAGGAGTGAAACCCTGAAACCGGTCCTAGAATGCTTGTCTTTGGTCCAGGGAGGGCCTGTTTTGGCAGTTCGGGCTGGACTGTTCCCATGAGGCACAGGGTCAAGACTGATTTGCATATGGCCGGGTCTAAACTGGGGTGGCATGGTGAGTAATAGAATGATGGATTTAACCCAGATCTCTTGACTGGTGGTGAATGTTTTGATTTGTTCTGCATTCCGTCCATCAATTGTGTGTCTTTTGCTTCCTCACCCTAAGTGCGCCGGGTATGCCCAGACATGGGTCCCGGGCTCACTGTGCTACTGGAATCAAGCTATCCTGGCTGATGAGGGGTGAAACCCCGAAACCGGTCCTAGGATGCTTGTTTCCAGTCCAGGGAGGACCTGGCTTGGCAGTTCGGGCTGGACTGTTCCCATGAGGCACAGGGTCAAGACTAATTTGCATATGGCCAGGTCTAAACTGGGGTGGCATGGTGAGCAAAAGA
The DNA here is from genome assembly GCA_963921515.1 of Calotriton arnoldi. Lineage (NCBI taxonomy): Eukaryota > Metazoa > Chordata > Amphibia > Caudata > Salamandridae > Calotriton > Calotriton arnoldi. The sequence goes on from CAWUFW010019676.1 coordinate 92,653, forward strand.
ATGATGGATTTAACCCAGATCTCTTGACTGGGGGTGAATGTTTTGATTTGTTCTGCATTTCGTCCATCAGTTGTGTGTCTTTTGCTTCCTCGCCCTAAGTGCGCCAGGCTTGCCCAGACGTGGGTCCCGGGCTCACTGTGCCACTGGAATCAAGCTATCCTGGCTGATGAGGGGTGAAACCCCGAAACTGGTCCTAGGATGCTTGTTTCCGGTCCAGGGAGGACCTGGCTTGGCAGTTCGGACTGCACTGTTCCCATGAGGCACAGGGTCAAGACTGATTTGCATATGGCCAGTCTAAACTGGGGTGGCATGGCGAGCAAAAGAATGATGGATTAAACCCAGATCTCTTGACTGGGAGTGAATGTTTTGATTTGTTCTGCATTCCGTCCATCAATTGTGTGTCTTTTGCTTCCTCGCTCTAAGTGCGCCAGATATGCCCAGACATGGGTCCCGGGCTCACTATGTCACTGGAATCAAGCTATGCTGGCTGATGAGGGGTGAAACCCCGAAACCGGTCCTAGGATGCTTGTTTCCGTTCCAGGGAGGACCTGGCTTGGCAGTTCGGGCTGGACTGTTCCCATGAGGCACAGGGTCAAGACTGATTTGCATATGGCCGGGTCTAAACTGGGGTGGCATGGTGAGCAAAAGAATGATGGATTTAACCCAGATCTCTTGACTGGGGGTGGTTGCTTTGATTTGTTCTGCATTCCATCCATCAATTGTGTGTCTTTTGCTTCCTTGCCCTAAGTGCGCCGGGTATGCCCAGACGTGGGTCCCGGGCTCACTGTGCCCCTGGAATCAAGCTATCCTGCCTGATGAGGGGTGAAACCCCAAAACCGGTCCTAGGATGCTTGTTTCCGGTCCAGGGAGGACCTGGATTGGCAGTTCGGGCTGGATTGTTCCCATGAGGCACAGGGTCAAGACTGATTTGCATATGGCTGGGTCTAAACTGGGGTGGCATGGTGAGCAAAAGAATGATGGATTTAACCAAGCTCTCTTGACTGGGGGTGAATGCTTTGATTTGTTCTGCATTTCGTCCATCAATTGTGTGTCTTTTGCTTCCTCGCCCTAAGTGTGCCAGGTATGCCCAGACATGGGTCCCGGGCTTACTGTGCCACTGGAATCAAGCTATCCTGGCCGATGAGGGGTGAAACCAGGAAACTGGTCCTAGGACGCTTGTTTCCGGTCCAGGCAGGACCTTGCTTTCGCAGTTCGGGCTGGACTGTTCCCATGAGGCGCAGGGTCAATAGTGATTTGCTTATGGCCGGGCCTAAACTGGGGTGGCATGGAGAGCAAAAGAATGATGGATTTAACCCAGATCTCTTGACTGGGGGTGAATGTTTTGATTTGTTCTGCATTCGGTCCATCAATTGTGTCTTTTGCTTCCTCGCCCTAAGTGTGCCGGGTATGCCCAGATGTGGGTCCCGGGCTCACTGTGCCACTGGAATCAAGCTATCCTGGCTGATGAGGGGTGAAACCCCGAAACTGGTCCTAGGATGCTTGTTTCCGGTCCAGTGTGGACCTGGCTTGGCAGTTCTGGCTGGACTGTTCCCATGAGGCACAGGGTCAAGACTGATTTGCATATGGCCGGGTCTAAACTGGGGTGGCATGGTGAGCAAAAGAATGATGGATTTAACCCAGATCTCCTGACTGGAGGTGGATGCTTTGATTTGTTCTGCATTCCGTCCATAAATTGTGTGTCTTTTGCTTCTTTGCCCTAAGTGCGCCGGGTATGCCCAGACGTGGGTCCCGGGCTCACTGTGCCCCTGGAATCAAGCTATCCTGCCTGATGAGGGGTGAAACCCCAAAACCGGTCCTAGGATGCTTGTTTCCGGTCCAGGGAGGACCTGGATTGGCAGTTCGGGATGCACTGTTCCCATGAGGTACAGGGTCAAGACTGATTTGCCTATGGCCGGGTCTAAACTGAGGTGGCATGGTGAGGAAAAGAATGATGGATTTAACCCAGATCTCTTGACTGGGTGTGAATGTTTTGATTTGTTCTGCATTCCGTCCATCAATTGTGTGTCTTTTGTTTCCTCGCCCTAAGTGCGCCGAATACGCGCAGACATGGGTCCCGGGCTCACTGTGCCACTGGAATCAAGCTATCCTGGCTGATGAGGGTGAAACCCCGAAACCGGTCCTAGGATGCTTGTTTCCGGTCCAGGGAGGATCTGGCTTGGCAGTTCGGGCTGGACTGTTCCCATGAGGCACAGGGTCAAGACTGATTTGCATATGGCCGGGTCTAAACTGGGGTGGCATGGTGAGCAAAAGAATGATGGATTTAAACCAGATCTCTTGACTGGGGGTGAATGTTTTGATTTGTTCTGGATTCCGTCCATCAATTGTGTGTCTTTTGCTTCTTCGCCCTAAGTGCGCCGGGTATGCACAGACGTGGGTCCCAGGCTCACTGTGCCACTGGAATCAAGCTATTCATCCCATGAGGTACAGGGTCAAGACTGATTTGCATATGGCGGGTCTAAACTGGGGTGGCATGGTGAGCAAAAGAATGATGGATTAAACCCAGGTCTCTCGACTGGGGGTGAATGTTTTGATTTGTTCTGCATTCCATCCATCAATTGTGTGTCTTTTGCTTCCTCGCCGTAAGTGCACCGAGTATGCCCAGACGTGGGTCCCGGGCTCACTGTGCCACTGGAATCAAGCTATCCTGGCTGATGAGGGGTGAGACCCCAAAACCGGTCCTAGGATGCTTGTTTCTGGTCCAGGGAGGACCTGGCTTGGCAGTTCGGGCTGGACTGTTCCCATGAAGCACAGGGTCAAGACTGATTTGCATATGGTGGGGTCTAAACTGGGGTGGCATGGTGAGCAAAAGAATGATGGATTAAACCCAGGTCTCTCGACTGGGGGTGAATGTTTTGATTTGTTCTGCATTCCATCCATCAATTGTGTGTCTTTTGCTTCCTCGCCCTAAGTGCGCCGAGTATGCCCAGACGTGGGTCCCGAGCTCACTTTGCCACTGGAATCAAGCTATCCTGGCTGATGAGGGGTGAAACCCCGAAACCAGTCCTAGGATGCTTGTTTCCGGTCCAGGGAGGACCTGGCAGTTCGGGATGGACTGTTCCCATAAGGTACAGGGTCGAGACTGATTTGCCTATGGCCGGGTCTAAACTGGGGTGGCATGGCGAGCAAAAGAGTGATGGATTTAACCCAGCTCTCTTGACTGGGGGTGAATGTTTTAATTTGTTCTGCATTTCGTCCATCAATTGTGTGTCTTTTGCTTCCTCGCCCTAAGTGCGCCGGGAATACCCAGACGTGGGTCCCAGGCTCACCCTGCCACTGGAATCAAGCTATCCTGGCTGATGAGGAGTGAAACCCTGAAACCGGTCCTAGAATGCTTGTCTTTGGTCCAGGGAGGGCCTGTTTTGGCAGTTCGGGCTGGACTGTTCCCATGAGGCACAGGGTCAAGACTGATTTGCATATGGCCGGGTCTAAACTGGGGTGGCATGGTGAGTAATAGAATGATGGATTTAACCCAGATCTCTTGACTGGTGGTGAATGTTTTGATTTGTTCTGCATTCCGTCCATCAATTGTGTGTCTTTTGCTTCCTCACCCTAAGTGCGCCGGGTATGCCCAGACATGGGTCCCGGGCTCACTGTGCTACTGGAATCAAGCTATCCTGGCTGATGAGGGGTGAAACCCCGAAACCGGTCCTAGGATGCTTGTTTCCAGTCCAGGGAGGACCTGGCTTGGCAGTTCGGGCTGGACTGTTCCCATGAGGCACAGGGTCAAGACTAATTTGCATATGGCCAGGTCTAAACTGGGGTGGCATGGTGAGCAAAAGAATGATGGATTTAACCCAGATCTCTTGACTGGGGGTGAATGTTTTGATTTGTTCTGCATTTCGTCCATCAGTTGTGTGTCTTTTGCTTCCTCGCCCTAAGTGCGCCAGGCTTGCCCAGACGTGGGTCCCGGGCTCACTGTGCCACTGGAATCAAGCTATCCTGGCTGATGAGGGGTGAAACCCCGAAACTGGTCCTAGGATGCTTGTTTCCGGTCCAGGGAGGACCTGGCTTGTCAGTTCGGACTTCACTGTTCCCATGAGGCACAGGGTCAAGACTGATTTGCATATGGCCAGTCTAAACTGGGGTGGCATGGCGAGCAAAAGAATGATGGATTAAACCCAGATCTCTTGACTGGGAGTGAATGTATTGATTTGTTCTGCATTCCGTCCATCAATTGTGTGTCTTTTGCTTCCTCGCTCTAAGTGCGCCAGATATGCCCAGACATGGGTCCCGGGCTCACTATGTCACTGGAATCAAGCTATGCTGGCTGATGAGGGGTGAAACCCCGAAACCGGTCCTAGGATGCTTGTTTCCGTTCCAGGGAGGACCTGGCTTGGCAGTTCGGGCTGGACTGTTCCCATGAGGCACAGGGTCAAGACTGATTTGCATATGGCCGGGTCTAAACTGGGGTGGCATGGTGAGCAAAAGAATGATGGATTTAACCCAGATCTCTTGACTGGGGGTGGTTGCTTTGATTTGTTCTGCATTCCATCCATCAATTGTGTGTCTTTTGCTTCCTTGCCCTAAGTGCGCCGGGTATGCCCAGGAGGGGGTCCCGGGCTCACTGTGCCACTGGAATCAAGCATCCTGGCTGATGTGGGGTGAAACCCCGAAACCGGTCCTAGGATGCTTGTTTCCGGTCCAGGGAGGACCTGGCTTGGCTTTTCGGGGTGGACTGTTCCATGAGGTACAGGGTCAAGACTGATTTGCCTATGGCCGGGTCTAAACTGGGGTGGCATGGTGAGCAAAAGAATGATGGATTTAACCCAGATCTCTTGACTGGGGGTGAATGTTTTGATTTGCTCTGCATTCCGTCCATCAATTGTTTGTCTTTTGCAGACTAAATTTATGGCTGCAACGATAGAACATCCAAGGGGATGGTAGATCTTTTTGTCGACTTGAGGGAGTAGGTAGAAAGTAGCCATAGTGGGATGTTCAATTTAAAGGTATTTTATTAATTCCCATGTCAACAAGTTCTAATTGTTCCATTCTTCAAGTTTCATTTATAGTCTCATTTGAATGTTCCTTGTGAGGTTGTTCTTTTATTTTCTAATAGCAGTTGGTATTGCATAATTGTCTCATCACTTCCCCAATATAGTCACCCATATGTAAAAAGACCTCATTACCTCCTTTGTCTGCCTCCTTGATTACCAGTTCCTCTTATTTTTTGCAGTGTCTTGACAGCTATCTCTCATTTTGTCTCATGTTTTCCTGGTACACCTAAGCCATATTATCACTAATTAAGGAATATGTGGCACCAGAATAAGCAAAGCCCTTACTAGTTTGGTAATCACATCAATTTCACAAAAAGGACCATCTTGTCCCTATCCAGTTTCACAAATCTAAGGAATAATTCTTCTCTTATGTTTTTGTCATTCTCTTCTTCTTCTTCTTACTCTATTAAGTTTCTATCCCAGCTTGAATTATACCCTTAACTACCTCTTTTTCGAGACATATAAACATAGTGGCCTTTTGATTACATCTCCTACATACTTGTTAAATGGCATGACAAAATCTGCATTAGTGTCCATTGATACCACCCCTAAAGCACCCACTCTCTCAGCAGTTTTTTGCTTTTACTTTGCTTTATTAGCCACACTTTTACGCACACCACCCTCGAAAGATCCTGATATGAGATTTTTAGCTTTGACTTCCTGTACATATCTTTGATCCACACTATTCACCTATAGCTGTTTCTCTAGCTCTACTGCCTCATTTAAGGTTAATGGCCTAATTATGAGTTTGGCAGTTCATAGGACCGCCAAGCCTGCGGTGGCGTGGCGGCTACCGCTGCACCGGTGGTCCAACCGCCGTATTACAACTTCGGTGGTAAGACTGCCATGGGACTGCCGGAACCGCCGGGGATCCGCGATCCCTTGGCGGTGGCATAGCAGCCTGGGGCAGCAATATGCTGGCGGTGCAGCTACAACAGCGCCAGAGTCATTCGGAGCCATGAAAATGGCCGACAGGTGAGGAGCTCCGGCCGGGAGCTCCCGGCTAGAGATTGCCTTTTTGGCCTGTTTCCCCTGATTTCTGCCTCCTCCCTGGACCCTCTTTGCTCACCTGTGGTCTTGTGTGTTTGCGGACCTCGTTGCTCCGGTTGCCCGCTTGTCAGCTTGAGATTTCTGGAGAATGGACGAGATCGATGCTTTCTTCGGCGGAGACTGAGCGGCCATGGCCGATGCCCGGTGGAGCTGTGGACAGCTATAGGGGAGATTGGCTCCGTTTTTTTTCGCCGTGGCCGTCACCTACCCAGCCGGACATCGGGCACAGCTCTCCTCACCTCTCTGCTGTGTCTCCCTCTTCCCCGCCTTCCTGGCGAGGCACCGATGAGTGTTTCCTTCTTCCTGGATAGTTGTTGGGTAATGGAGGGGGATCACCCTCCAGACCGTTGCCTGCCTGCCTGCCTGCCGGACCGGAGTCGCGAACGCCTGACTTCCCACTGCGTGTGTTCGAGAAACAACGAGAGCACAACAGGGAGATCTGCACGATGCTGCTGCCCTGCACCACTGAACTTCCTTTCCTCTCTTTTCGGAGTTGCTCGCCCTCCTGACTCCCGCAGTTACCTTCCTCTTCCTGGGACTGCTTCCTCGGTGACCGCGCTGACTACCCTGCTCTTCCTGGGACTGCTTCCTTGGTGTCCGTGCTGACTCCCATACTCGCCCTCCTGATCCCCGCTGCTGCCTGCCTTCTCCGGCGCTACTGCCTGTACACCCGATCGAACTTTACGGCTTACCGAACTACGACTCTTTTGCCCCAGCAGCCCTGAGCGTTTTGCTCGCTTAAACTACCCGAGTATGTTCGGTGATCCCCAATCCCCTCCCTCCTTGCTCCAGTGATGGCCCCCACCTCAACCCTGCGCCAGCGCCCTGGTTATTTTGTGGATTGGATTTCTTGTGTTGTCCCGCCATTTTGTGACTTTTCAAACGGCGCCCGTGACCCTGGTCCTCCATCTTGGATGATTCGTCCGTTTCACATGTTGCTGGTCTACACCCTTTGTCGCCTGACAATGCCTTTTACTCTGACTTTACCCCCCTCCTCCCTGGTCTCCCTCTTCCCTCCTTTCTTTTTCAGTCATCGTTGCTTCTGGATGTTATGACTACTGATCCCACATTTGACTTTTCTTATTGTCTTCTGGTTCCCTTGGAGCATTTCCCTCCTTGCCGGTTCTACCTATCCCGATCTTCTTTTCTCCCCTTTTTCCTTTTCCCCCTCTACCTTCCATACCCCTTTGGACATGTCAATATTTTATGCTATGTTATTGTAACTGATGTTTTTGTGCAACACTGTTTTTTTTCCCTATGTAACAGTTTTTTACCCCCCATGCTCCTGTAACTGAATCAATTTCGTAACTCGCTGATCCGTATGTAAAGCGCTCTGATACCTCCGGGTCTAGCCAGCGCTATATAAAACTCTGCAAATAAATAAATAAAAATAAAGCATATTACGACTTTCCTGACCTCCACACTTTTCATGGCGGCGATCCTGCCATGAAAAGTGTGCAGTCAAGAAAGTAAGGGGGCGCTATAGGGCTCCCTGGTGACCCTGTGCATGGGGGTGCTTGTGCCCCCTTGTGTGCATGGACCCCAGTTCCTGCACAGCATGGACTGCAAAGTCCAAGCCATGCAGGAACTTGCTTTGGCGCTCCCTCGGCGCTGCAGTTCAAAGGTTCACTTATAAGCCTTGGAACTGCACCGCCACGGGACCGCCAAAGCACCGCCCACCAGACCACGAGGAAAAACATGATCTAGCAGGCCGGTTTGGTCGACTTTGGCAGTGTAGAAGCGAGGCGCTGGTGTCTTGGCCCGCTCCCACACCCCCAAAGTCGTAATCTAAGTCTCTTGACCATAATAATTTCTTCTAGATTTTTTTCGTCATTGACTATCTGCAAAAATTGGACTCTCAACATTTCAGCATGGAATTATCAGTAAAAACATAACACAGCTAAAGCTTTCTGTGATGCAAAGTAGTCTTGAAATGACTCCCCTGGTAACTGATTAATGTAAAAAAAACTAGTACGGTTTCACCAATTCGTTCTTTTTCTTCTTGTATTTAGACTCAAACAGTTTTATTGCAGTGTCCTACTCATCTAGTTCATTCTCCTCATGGACCAGAGGAGGCAGGTGTATAACAAGCATTCTGCCTGCTGCTCCAAGATAATGTTTTAATATAGCTAATTTCCTATTTACAGTGACAATGTCCCTCAACAGCTTCTACATCAGCTTCAAAACTGTTTATATTTTTCCATTCCAGAGATGGCTGTCCAGGTTACTCTAGAAACTTAGAGGGATCCAACATTCCCTCCATAGTTTGCGATGGGCAGAAGGTTAATATCAAATAATAAGTAGTAATCTTGTGGTCCTTGTGGACTTGGAAATCAAGAAAGACAAAAATACAAAGTTTTCACTAAGATATGATTGTAGGTTTTCTGCATTATGCAATGCAACTATTTCGATAATGTGGTAGTTATGGTGTTTATTTCACCACTTCAATTGTTCATATTAAACAAGTATGCACATCAACGTTCGGAGAATGCACACACATGGATCCAATCAAAATGATTTTGCATGTGCTGTATTGATGTTTTTTTCTCCATGGAAACCGTTGTGTTGCTCCTTTCACTCTGACCACAGTCACAAAATCAAACTAGTGTTGATAACATAGTAGCTTTTCCTCAAAACAAGATGCTATGCCATAGTCATGAAACACACAAACGGTGCTGGGAGGCTGCGTGCAAGAAGTCTAACCACTGGCAATAGCTCGGGGTAGCACTCCAACCCATTGTTCTTTTGCTCACCATGCCACCTCAGTTTGGAACCAGCTATATGCAAATCAGTTTTGACCCTCCTCCAATGGGAGAGTCCAGCCCGAACTGCGAAGCTAGGTCCTCTCTGAACCGGAACACAAGCAACCCAGGACCAGTTTCGCCCTAGTTATGGTCTCATAAGCAGGGTACAGCTTGGTTCCAGTGACACAATGAGCATAGAACACACATCTGGGCATACCCATGCCACTTTGGGTGACATAATAAGTATACAAAACAGTGATGGATGGAATTCTTGAATTCATCTCAGCCACTGGTGATCACTTGGGCGGCATGTCTGTTCGGGCTGGACTGTTTCCATTGGTGCAGGGTCAAGACTGATTTGCATATAGCTGGATCCAAACTGAGGTGGTATGGTGTGCAAAATACCAATGTATTGGGATGTGGCCAGAGTGATTACCAGTGGCTGAGATTAATTCAAGCATTCCATCCATCACTGTTTTGTATACTTATAGTCATGAAGCAATGCGCTAATATGCATGTGAATATCTTGCATTGTCATACAGAGCCCTTCCTCTAATGTTGATGCTTTCAATCAGGACTCCAAATGTCATGTAGCTCTCATCAGCCATGCCCTTGATATATTGATCATTGCGCCTTCCGGGGCTCACCACCTCCATGTCCCACCACATCATTGTAACACAGCTCCACAGCCCTCACAGTAGGTCATGTAATTGCAGACTGCTCACCCCAGTCCTGCATGCTAGGATTGAAATGGCTCATGAGGCATGTCCCGAGTGGTAACTAAATTACACTATAATTGTTCTCAATCTTCATGCAAACAAAGTACCTTAATTATCACCGGTCCAATCACTAGTATGCCACAATATCGATGGACCACCATTCAGCACGTCCACTCATTATTCTGCCATAACAAGGCAGATCAATCTGAACCTGACACCGATCAGCCTAGTCCTGCTCCCTCCTCACACATGCAGCAGCTCTTTGTCAGTATTATGATGCACACAGGGAGTACATTCTAGGTTTATTGAAGAGCAAAAGAAACAGGAGAGGAGGACCACTAGCCAACAACTGACAAAGCTGGACATTTCTTCAGACTCACACAAGCCCACGGGTGTTCACAACCCCTACATAATAGGATTCCATAATATGTTACAGAAGATGACCATAAGCTAAAAGACATAAGTCATAAGTCCTCATGTAACGCAACTGGTGCTCATGTAAAGTGCTCTGATACCTGATTTCGGGTCAAGTTCGCGCTATATAAAACTTCACCAAAAACGTCAGTACTGCATGCGGCTTTTATGGAATTAAGAGCTTTCTTCAAGAGTCCCAGGGGGTAATCATTTGAAATGACCTGGAGTTCTGGCTAGAGACAACCATCTCTTGTAATCCTGAAGGGGTGAGCGAGTTCAAGATATCTACTATGACCCTGTGTTAGACATGAAATATTGTGGTCCGGGTGTAATGGGGAGCGTATGCAAAAGGCTGCAAAGAAATATTTGGTAGCAAGCTATCTATCTAGGTTTTAGGCATTTTCCTTCTGGCCATTTGTTAGGGTATTACAGAGATGTTAGTTGAGAACAGTAGCATCAAAGTTGGCTGACAGGCGTGGAAGCATTTTTAATTAACAAAAATAATGCTTGATTTAATTGTGTTGTAGTTAGCATAAACAGGCCTTAGATGACATGACGAGGCCAGCTTGCACAGATATTCATTTTATCGTGACAGAAGGAAATGTGCTTTTAAATTACATGAACAAGTTTTCTATGTGCATGTTTCTCTTCGGTGTCTTTCCATTTCAGAAAAAAAGCAGAATAAAATTCTTTTAACAGTGCTATTTACTTATGGAGCTAAAATGTATTAACTTGTGCTCCTCAAGAAGGAGGCCATATACTGAATGTTTCTGTATTTGTAACAGATTCAAGCCTCTTTGCCCCAGTCTGCTCTAAGGATTATCCATCACTGAGCCCTACCCTCTTCAAAGTCTACATGGCACCACTCGCCCAAGTTATAAGATGTGACACAATCAACATTTCATCCTATGTAGACAACACCCAGCTCATTCTCTCTCTTACACACATGAACCACACCACCAGGACCAGGTTCAACACCTGCATGTCCAAAGTAGCTAACTGGATGAAACAGAACTGCCTAAAGCTCAACACAGATAAAATTGAAGCCCTGATCTTCTGCAACAAGAGCTCTCCATGGGACTCCTCCTGGTAGTCAACCGACCTGGGGCCCACCACCACCGACCCCGGCAAAAACTTTGGTATCATCGTTAACAACAGACTCATAATGCCAAACAAGTGAACGCTGTCACCTCCTCCTGCTTCACACCCTATGCATGTTCTGCAAAATATTCTACTGGCTCCTCACCGACAGCAGATGCACTGTCACCCAGGTCCTCATCACCAGCAGACTGGACTACTGCAAACCACTCTATGCCAGCATCACAAATCAACTCTTACCAAGACTCCAGACCACACAGAATGCCACAACGCACACATCACGCCTCACCTCAGAGAGCTACATTGGCTACCAATCCAGAAGCGATGCCAATTCAAACTGCTCACCCATTTATATAAAGCTCTCCACAACATCGGACCTGCCTACCTCATCCAATCCACCAGGCAACTGAGCTCAGCCTCACTCCTCCTCACGCAAATACCCCACATCCACAGGAGCAAGTCAGAAGGACGCTGCTGTTCCTAAATCGCTGCCAAATCCAGGAATGACCTTCCACACCACATAAGGACCTCCCCATTCCTTCTCGAATTCCACAAGAAACTGAAGTCTTGGCTATTCGACTAGGAGCGTAAACAATACCGGCCAGAAGGCCTGAAGGGTGGTGAGGTATTTCCACACAGGGGGAGTGGAATCAGGGGAAGGGATACGTCCACCCAGATAATACTCAGTCACAAAATGTATCCTGCCCAATAGAAATCGGATCTAGGCACACTTCTCTATCAAAGCGGGGTCTAATCATATGCTACTACCACAACTGGGAGCAATACCTCTTTGTATAGTAACCCTCACACACTCTAATAGTGTCATGCTTCATCATCGGGTTCACCCTGGCTCCTAAAGGCCAGGGTGGGCTCTACCGTATCTCAGGGAGCACTTTTGAGAGAAGGCCGGGGGGGTTAAAGATTAAAAATCCACCAGAAACTCCTGGTATCCCTTTAATATGGACTAATGGCGGATATTAAAAAACAAAAAGTAGGGTGTTCCCAGGATACAATGGTCCTATGACCCTAATACCATTGCCAACATGTTTCAGCCAGTGAACGGTCATATGGGTCCACGGCTTTCTTCAGGGCAAATCAAAGCGATAAATCCCTCCCTGGAGATATCAACACAGTGGAAAGTTCAATTAAAACCTGTTTAATCCAAGGAAACGCCGTATGGATATACTTATCCTCGTTGTGGCGTTCGCTCATACGTTCGTCCAACCAAAATCCGGCGGACCACACGTTCCACATGTGCAGAAAAACTGGGGCAGTCCTGTAGTCAAACAATTATCAAGGATCCTGGCCCCGCGGCAACACCTATTAGGTTCTGCAACTCCCGGCGTGAGCCTTATTCGACTAGGAGCCCATTCGCCCTACTCAGCAGAATATGGATACCCCACGGGTGATAAGCGCACTTTACAAATCACTCATAAAATATAACATAACATTCTTCAGTTGTAGTAATGTTTTTATTTGTTGTATAAATGTCATATCATGTATGCCTTATTATAATTAAGCATGGAAGTAGGTGTTCCCAAATGTTTCTTTTTTTATATATCATACATTCCGCGGAGCCCGAGCAACCTTGGCCTATGCCCGGTGGAGCTGTCCTTTGCAGCTATAGAGGAGTTGGCCCCCTGGCCGTCACCTACCCAGCCGGTCATCTGACAATGTTCTCCTTGTGTCTCCTTCCCTCCCCCTCTTCCCTCCTCTGGGTTTCTTGAATCATACTTTGTAACCATGTATCCTGCAACTCGCTGATTCAGCTGATGTAGACACCAAAACTGTTTTCACCAACTGCGGAGCCCGAGCAACCTTGGCCGATGCCCAGTGGAGCTGTCCCATGCAGCTATAGAGGAGTCTGGCCCCTGGCCATCACCTACCCAGCTGGACATCTGACATTGTTTTCCTCGTCTCCCGTTTCGTGTCTCCATGATCTCTGTTACTCTTGCTATTCCTGACGAATTCCCGTAACATTGTTTCTTTGCCTGTGTTTTACTATGCTCTGGTAACGGTTGTATTCTGTAACTTGTTGACTCATTTGATCCTCATGTAAAGCGCTCTGATATCCTTCGGGATCTGGTTCGCGCTATATAAAACTTTAAAAATAAATAAATAAATAAATACTTTCTTGAAAAGTTATTGGTTTTTGTCTATTTAATTTTATTAGTACAGCCCTTTTATGTCAGATCTCATCATGTTGAGTGTGTGGCGTTCACTGCCTGTGACCTATAAAATGTGCCCTTTTTGGGATATGTGCCAGACGTTTCCTGCCTTTCAAACTGAGCAGCCTTCATGTCATTCTGCTTGCTGATATATAGGTAGACTTTTTGCTTACTTCTATGAAGGCAGACTCAACGTCAATCTGTTTATACTTACATTTTTCTTTCTTTCTGAAATGTGCAGACTCTGTGCTAGTATGCCTATTGACTTAATATTTAACCTAATTGAGCAGAACCTGTGTTAGTCCTCATGCTGAATTATACCTTGGTTCTGGTTATTTTCTTGCTTTGAAGGTTGACCTTATATTGATCCTCTTGTATTTGCATTATTTGGTACATTATTGGAGCTGATTTCAATTTGACTACATAACTACTTTTTGCCTTCTGTAATGATTCCTAAAGTTGAATAAACCTTCATGGTTTGACTTTAAATTTTGTCCTGGGAAGGTTTATTTTATTTGCAGAAAGGTAATCGTCTTATAAGACTCACATTGTCCCCGTCCTGCATCTCAACCCTTTTGATTTATTAATTAAAATCGCTTACAGAATTTTGGTGGAGTAACGTGGGTAATTGTGCCAATTAATTTTAATTATTCGAATAATTAATTAACTTACATAATTAGTGAACATTTTTTAGAAGTTGGAGAATACTGGAATTGTTTGAATTAATGCCGGAGTACCGATTGGTGTTGTCGGGAGTTTAATTACATGAGATTTAATAGGGCCTTGTGTGCTGACTTGTCTTGCTTGGAGCATGTTGTCTTGCGACAGGTGATTTGGCGGGAAATCATTTGTTTTAGTTTTGCTACACAGAGGGGCATATTCTCAAGGACTTATCGCCGATTTATCGGCTCTTTAGCGCTGCAAAAGTGGCGATAGATTTATCGCCCTATTCTCAAACTGGTGCAAACTGCCGACATCGCCAGTTTTCCCGCGATAGCTGCCGCAAAACACATCGCCACGGATGAGAGCGACAATTAACGCTAATGATATGCAGAGTAGGCGTTCCCGTGCAAAAACACATGAAAACACCACTTCGTGTTATTCTCAACAACCAGCCAGATCTGCGATGCCGGACAAAAACAGGCGATAAGGCGCGTTAGCAGCAGGGACTTAACACCTGCTTTTTTCTGGTCTTAAGTCGGACGAAAACCTTCAGTACAAAGGGAGCTCAGGCCAGAGCCACATCTGAAGACCAACAGATGCAATGGAGCTACTAATCATGCAGCTTGAAGACCCAAGAGGGCCACAACACCCACCGCCACCACCCCCAGGACCACCCCCACCCCCAGGACCTCCCCCCCCCCCCGGACCACCACAGAGGCAGCGCAGAACAAGACAGCGAACCTTCCGAAAATGCATCAGCCTCACAGACTTAACGCCAGAGGATGTTATTGCCCACTACAGGCTCAAATGGACAACCATCCTCCGCATCATGACCCACATTGCCCACAGGCTGACAGTACCAACACAGCGGACAACCAACATCCCTCCGCAGACAAAGCTGCTGGCTGTGCTGCACCTGTTGGCCTCTGGTACCTTCCAACCAACAACTGCCAGAGTCGGAGGAGTCTCACAGCCAGCCCTATCAAAGTTCCTCACACCTGTCTTCGATGCCATCATCAGCTTCATACCCCAGCACCTTCACTTCCCCCACACTGCGCAGGAACAGCTGGAGACCAAGCAAGGCTTCTACGCCATAGCTGGATTCCCGCACGTGTTGGGGGCAATCGACCGCACACATGTCCTACTTGTGCCCCCTGCCGACACTGCACACAATTACCGCAACAGGAAGCACCCGCATTCCATCAATGTGCAGGCAATAGTGGACCACCGGGGACTGTTCACCAATGTCGTCGCCAACTTCCCAGGCAGCGTGCATGATTCATACATCTTCCGACAGTCCATCATCAACCAGCGCTTTCAGGATGGCACCTATGGAAATGGACTGCTCGTTGGTAAGTACCAACGGAACACACCACACACCTCAATTCCACAATCACACAACGCACAACTGTGGGAATGGACACGTAACTAAATCACATTCAACATGCCAACCAACATGCACACCTGCCAGACACAACAACACAAGTAACCATGGTAAGAGGAGCCTGAAATGTGGACAAACCATACACTAAGGCATAGCCCCACTGCCACACATGTGCAGAATGTGGGGAGAGGTGGGAACCACGATTGTGCGAAGGAGGCAATGGACCTATGAATAACAATGTACACAATGCCAAGTGTGGCGGTGATGTGCTGGACAGTCTTGAGTATGCAGAGCACAGACATGTCCATGTGGACACACACATACTGCTGGAGTCTGTAGTGTCGTGGACGCAACCATGTCATCACAGGCAGTGGGGAACACCTTGGACAAGTAGCCATGTTGGCCCCTCTGTAAGCGTAAGCGTAGTGGGTAGGGCCGGCGCACGCCCGTCCAGCGTAGGGGAGTGACTAAATAGGCCGGGGCTCAGGGAGTGGTTCACTTCCTGGACGTCCAACGAAGTAACTACTGCGTGTGGCTCTGTGTCCGCCATATCCTGACCATAGGCCTACCCACACGTGGCCAACCACCTACAACGGGAAAAGTCACACCGGCGACGAGGTGGCTACGTCCCACGCCACCCAGCGCACATCTCGTCATCGCCTGCAGTGGCGTGTCTGCCAGGGCGGCATCCCTCACCCTGCCACGAGGCCGCCGTCGTGACCGGTGGTGCCTGCGCGATCCTGTGCGCCTGCCGCACCCCAGCCCGCTGATCCCCAGACCCGACCTGCGCCCAGCGGTGAATGCCTGCCCCTGCGCACCCAGACCTCACTGCTCACCTGCCGCCACGGGCGTCTCTCCAGAGAGGGCCTACCACGTGCCGGTGCAATCTCCAAGGCCGGGCTCCGCAAGCTTGGCAGCCTCCTCAGCCAATCGCTGGATTCTGCGCAACAGGCCCCCAGCGCACACAGCGGCACCGCACCGCGGAGTTGCAAGTTGGCTACTGCTGCCATCTGACCACACTGCGGTACAGCAAGTAACAGACACATCCTTTCCAGTCTGCCCCTCCAGGCCTGATGCATCATCGCAGGCTGCACACCCGCTCAACTCTTCCGGTGGGCATACCTCAGTGCAGCGCAAGTCATCGCCACGTGGCGGTTAACCCGTGCCGGACGCAGGGCCTCAGGTGCCACTAACTCAGTGCACCACAAGTCACCGTCCAGCCACCAGGCCTGCTGCATCATCGCAGGCTGCACACCCGCTCAGCTCTTCCGGTGGGCCGAACTCAGTGCACCGCAAGTCATTGTCCCGAGGGGCTACCCCACAAGTCCGCCTCCAGTAGCCAACAGCATGTCCTCGGTAACGCCACTGGAGCCCTTCACAGTCACGGGGCCACCCCCGTCCCAGGCAGGCCGCTGGTAAGCCTTGGTAGATCGTCTGGAGACGTACTCTGAAGCGCACGACATCCCAGCCCCGCCGCGGCGGCGCACGCGTGTGAGGAGTGCGGAGAAATGGCCTGGTTCAGTTCTGGGCTCTGGGCGTGGTCCTTTGCTTTGTTCGCCCTAAGTTGGCAGGGTATGCCCAGACGTGGGTCCCTTGCTCACTTTGCCACTGGATTCAAGCTAGCCTGGCTGATGAGGGCTTTTAGCCCAAAACCAGTCCCAGGATGCTTGTTTCTGGTCCAGGGAAGACATGGCTTGGCAGTTCGGGCTGGACTGTTCCCATGAGGCACAGGGTCAAGACTGATTTGCATATAGCTGTGTCTGAACTGGGGTGGCGAAGTGAGCTAAAGAACGATGATGGATTCAACCCAGATCTGTGACTGGGGGTGAGTGTCTGAAAAGTTTCAGCGCTCCGTCCATCATCTCTTTGTGTTTGCTTTTTTTTTTGTTGCTTTTTTCCGTGGTCCAGTTCCGGCCTGGCCACAAAGGTGACTATGGCGTGTGTCTCAGTAGTAGTGTCTGCGCCACCCGGCCTGTAATCGACAGTTGCAATGTAGCATGCACCAAGAGGGCGGCCTCGCCCGAATGGATTAATAAAGGAGCGCAACATGCCAACTGTTGTGGTGTATCTACATTGCCGCAGCCTGAACCGAAGGCCCAGCCTCAATATCAGCGTGAGTTCAGCCAGGCCAGAACTCCACATCTGTGTCCGCCCTATCCTTACCATAGGCCTACACACACGTGGCCGCCCACCTTCAACGGCCAACATTACAGTCTTGCTGTCAGTCCTGCGGACATGCGCAGACAGGCATGACAATGGTGTGCCGTAGGAGTGCAAGTGATGCAACCGCGCAGCACACACAAGTAAATAGGCTCGGGGGGAGGGAGGAGCAGCTGTGAGGCTACGTAATACACATTGTCCTACCACATTTGCCAGCAGCAATACATGGCTAACATGAATCCCAAGGTCGCACAAATCACACACCACGAAACTTGTGTGTCTGCCAACACAGCATGCAGAACCACCACTTAACACTAATCTCACTTACCTCTCACAGGTGATCAAGGATATGCACTCTGCCCGTGGATGATGACACCCCTCCGAGACCCGAACACCCCGGCCCAGAGGCAGTACAAAGTGGCCCACAAACGCACCAGGGGCATTGTTGAACGCACATTTGGCGTGTTGAAATCACGTTTCAGGTGCCTGGACATCACCAGTGGAAGACTCTTGTACAGCCCAGAAATAGTGTGCAAGATGATCTCTGCATGTTGTGTATTGCACAACATATGTGTACGCACCAATGTCCCATGGATCCAAGTCACGGAGGCACCGGACGATGATGAGGAAGATGATGCAGGTGGACCACACCCCACTGCAGCCGCAGCAGGAATAGCCCGAAGGAACACAATCATCAACAATTTCTTCACATGAGCACGTCACATTGTGACTGTCCACAGCAATCATGGCACAGTACAAGATGACCACATGACCAGCATGTGCAAATAAAATCCTAGCAACACACATTCCCCGTGTGCATGGCAGTCCTCTGCATTAGCACATTACTCTGACGGGTGTAAGTGCAACATTGAGTGCTAACATTCGCATATGTTGCAAGACGAGATGGTGTGTATGTCACCTCTGTACCGAGAGGCTGTTTAGGGCGTCACGTATTCGATATGCCATATCAGGGTGTCACATGTAGTACGTCATGCCACTCATCAGCGTCCCACGTGTACATGAACATGACATGAAGGCCATCATTGGTGTTCAGGAAAAGACAACAGGGTGCCATTTGTGGTCAGAGATGTACCTGCCTGATGCAAATATACACCCTGTGTGTCGAGTCCCACAACATAAACAACATGGCCGTAAGGGGGATGTGGGCACAGTGGACACCTCAGCAACATTGGGAGATGCACACCAGCCTAGAAGCCAGCAGGTCCACCTTGCGTGGAACACATAAAGGTGTCCCCTGGTCAAATGTGCCATGTACAGGTCACATGTGTACACAGACTTCATCCATCAAGAGTAGTGATCAGTGCCAGCTAATAGGTGCAAGGTGAGTGGTCAGCCGCCTCCTCACAGCTACCTGCACCCATCACTGTCAGACTGCAGCAAAACAACACTGCTACATCAGAGCATGCAATACTGACCGTGAGGGCACGTACATGGCTGGTAAGGGTTCAACCATGCCGGAAGGTGAAGCAATGACATCCCCCCCACCCAATCCCCATCACATTTCCAGAGTGCAAGCAGATGACAAACTAACATTGTGGATGACAGCCCCTCTGTCTGAACTAGAAGGCGGTAGCACCTCCGACCTTGGGAATGCATGCGCCCGGCACCCCCTGAGCGATACCATAGCAGCTGCTGACGGCTCCCACACTACGCACAGCGCTAACCAGAGACCAACGTATACACACCCCACACACAGGAGTTCTTGCTCGTAGTTCACTTGCATGGTATGACCTTCACACTTACGCACCGACCCTCCCAGGAGTCCAAACGCTCCACACTCAAACCAATCATTGCTCCGAGCTGTGGCTTCCACATAACTTTGACTTTGCCCTTGTGACACACAGCCCTATTTCATACATTGACGCGGGGCTAAGTTTGGAAATAGCGAGATTGTTGTTTTGGAGCAATGAGGCCACAGCTAGTTCACACATTCCCAGTCATCTCACTGCCTATCTGGGTCACGGACATACATGCGCATTGAAATCAGTTCCCAGGGAGCACCGTTGTTTGGAATCACTGCCCCTACATACATCCATCCTTTCATACTTGCTTGCTCATGGACATGACTCATCTGTGTGAATTTGAATGTCTTAATCACATTCGGTGGAGTGGTGAAGGTGGACCAGTACCTGGCCATGCACACGCTACTTTACAATGTTGCCCCGTGGAGGGCCAGCCAGGGTCCTTTGGGGAGGGAAAAGTACATCGTAGGAGAGGGAGTTCAGTCCGCAGTCTGATTTCTGTGTCATTGGTTGCCTAAACAAATGTAGCAGTCCATGTCGGGGGCCATGGTGAGTGTCACAGAGTGTTAAGGGGGACAGTGGAGGGTGTTATTCCTGGGCATGATGCAGAGGGCAGAACCAAGCAGAAAGAGGCCATATGGCAGAGACGTATGCTACCGCTTCCTACTTAGCCCAACGGCAGATTCATCCTCATCATCGTCCTCCTATGTGTGATGTGCCTCACATGTGGGTGGTGGTGTTTTGTCTGCGCCACTGTGTGGCAGTGACACATCAGGGGCCGGAGGTGGATTGTCAGCAGCACTGTGAGGCACTGACACATCAGGGGGCGGTGATGTGGAGGGAGTAGTGGCAGCAGCATTCATCTGCGCCAGGCCTTGTGGCTGCACTGCCATGATGATGATCTGCAGGGCATGGTAGATCCCTGCTACATCTCGCTGGTGTGCAGCCGTGGCAGCCATTCTTCCCGCCTGCATCCGCTCCATGTTCTCCATGTTCCTCCCCATGTTGGCCAACTCACGGCTGAGATCGCTGGAGCCACTCTGACTAGACAGTTACATGGGAAGTAGGAATTCTGCACAAAAGGATTATTGATACATTCAAAATCAGTTAAACAAGAGTCGTTATTGATGGGGAATGGATGAGCAACGGCGGATCTGAGTAACCGCACCTCCCTGCTTTATTCCTTTTTTAGTATATGAAACTGTAGCGGGTAGTATGATTGGGTGTGCACATACAGCTCTTGCACCTGCCGTTGTTGGATGCCAGCTGCCAAGCAGAGAGAAAACTGTGAAAGTGGTGGAGCGGTGCACTACCAACGAGTTTTTCAATAAATCCAAATGTTCAGTTGGTTAAGTGGTGATCAATCCTTTATTTTTAATATCAAAATATACAGATTCCAGCCAACGCGTTTCGTTCATACATAAAATGAACTTCTTCAGGGCTGAAAGTTATAATACATAAAAGGAAACATAAGTATAAAAATATACATATAATGTATTCACACGATATGCTTTACTTTAAAAAGGAGAAGAACTATAGACAAAGGCAAAGGTTGTTACAATAAAAGGTGACTCTAAACACAAGAAAGAAAACGTGATGGGAGGTGGGAAAAATACAAAACAAAAGTGGGAATTCATGGTCAACAGTATGTAGCTCCAAGTGGGAAAAAACAGAAAGACAGGGTAGAGTGAGGGGGGAGGAGAACATAGAAGGGCAGGAGGAGTAGGGGCGAAGACAAGGAATCGTGGGATTTTAAATATAGAAATACAAAAGAATTTTAATCAAGAAACGTAAAGGACAGAAGGGGGGGGAAACATGGAAATATAAAAATGGCAGACATTGACAATCTTATAAGCGTTTTGTAGTGTAATAACCAGTGAACGTTTGGTCTGTAAGTAGGTATATAAATCAAAAAGGACCAATATCTGAGGAATGTACTTATTCGAGCGTATGTCAGGAAAAAACAAAAAACAAAAAAGAGAAAAGAAGAAGTCATAAGTCAGTACCTTTGTAATTAATGAGAACAACTGGGTCTGGGGTTATTGTCACTAATGAATCCATACGGTTCACCCTAAGCGTAGCTCAAAGTCTCAAAATAAAAAAGTAGCAGTTGGTCCAAGGCCTAAATGACCGCGCATGATCGAAGAAACCATTTGAGTGATACAAGTACTGAAAAAGGAGACCGGGATAAAACAGAGAAAAAGTGCTACATGTACCTACCAAATGGTGATGTGAAGAAGACGCAGGAACAGAGAGGCAATGAAGATCCTTAGGTCTGGGATCATTGGAAAAGGCGTTCGGACGTGAGGCCATGCATTCGGCCCAATGACGTATGTCTATGTTCCAAGTTCCTGCTGTCGACGCACAAGTGTTATGCTTTGAAGGCTACCATGATAAGTACCTGGTGGTTGTGTCTCTAAGAGAGTGAAGAAAGGTATATTAAAAAACCGAGAAATATAGAGAAGAAAAAGGGGAAACGACATGGTGTACAGACACAAGCGATTTACAGGGAAAGAAAACAGGTACCAGGAGAATGGCGTGAATATGTACAGATACCTGGAAAGTGGCATGACATGAGGGTCGTAATAGCTAAAGAAAAGACTGCGTCCGAGTAAAAGACGGTTTGCTGACTCGACGATAGAGGAGGGTAGCAGAGAAAGGCATGTAACAATAAACCTATGTAAGGAGAGCAGAAGCACTTAGCAGGCTTCATGAGAAATACATGGAAGGATGGTACGGTGATGAAATTTAAGCATTACAAAGCGGTCTCCTAAATGTATGCGCAGAGGCGCCAACTATACAAAAAAATAAAATAAAGCAGTGACGCGCTGAGGTCACCTGAGTGAAGGCAATCTGATCTAGAAGAAACTGAAGGGTTAGGCTTGTAGTGATGTGCCATTCACATCACCGTAGTCACGTTGTTGACAACCCAAAGGACGAGTAAAAATGAGCAGTGGATAGGTAAAGTGAGAAAGATCTTTAAGTATAGACAAGCTGCTATGAAGAGAGCTGAGTAACACATTAAGTAGTATGAAAATCGCATCGCAGTGAGTGCGCTGTAATTAGATCCCAGACATAAGTTGAAAAGATAGAGTAACGGAGTTATTATACTGAAAATGAGATAGTCATAAACTGTAAAGTTAAGGTACAAGCACCAGAGCCAAAGAATAGTGGTAGTGGCCAAAAAGTTATTACAAGTACAGATGGAGATCTACATACCTGGGGACACAGTCCTATTAGTAGCGTCTCATCGGCAGTCAATGTTGAACTGGCCGGTCCCACTTCCTGGCTATAACAGCACCGTAAAAAATAGGCGGGAAAGTAATCGGTGAAAAAACACTGAAGAAAGACTATAAGGGAAGAGCGGTGGCCAGCGGAAAAGAAGATGAATCCGCCCTTCCACTAAATGATAAGGCTGGGGGAAGTGTCAGCACAAGTGTGTGATATGTAAACTGGAGAAAGAGGTAGTGTCAGTACAAGAAGTAAATGGCAAGTGGGTTGCTCAAACCTTGATAATAAGAGAAAATAGTCAGCACAGGTCACGGTTGGAATAATGTAATTAGTGGCCATTATGGGGAAGAATAAATAAAGTATCAAGAAGAACACAGAAGGAAGAACCAACCGGTCGCATCGGGAAGATGGAGAGATATGTAGGATGAGGAAAATTAATGAATTGGCACATGAGGTGAACACTAAAAAGGTGTGTCCATCCCATGAGCGGGGGAGGAAGCAAACGTCAAGGTTAAGAGGATAAAAACAAGGGCCTATTTTGAAAGGACCTGGTAGGAGGCGAGTATGAAAAAGAAGGCAAAGTGGGGAGATATGTCTGATGGGTATAAAAACTTTGTTCGTAGTGAGAGGACACGGTCAGTGGGATGATGTAAGAATACTGTGTCCATGGTGAGAAAGCATGGACAGTAGAGAGACATATGGACACAACAGATAATGTAAGAATGCTGTGTCACGCATCTGAAGCAGACGCCAAGACGATCGTTAGAGGCTACCGTGCCTTTGCTTTGGTGACTATACAGAAATGTTACCCTTTTGTCACAGGAACTAATTGTTGACACACAAACTTTGAATGTGAATATACACCCTGAACTCATTTTAGAGCCTTGAAGAAGTCCCTTTTGGGACGAAACGCGTCGGCTAAATGGATTTGTGAATATTGGATTTTATCTGCTTGATTTATTCGTCTTTTTCAAATAAAGAACCATTTTCAAAAGAAAACAAGATTACATGGACTTGAAAAATTTCTTCAGATTATCAATAACGACTCTTGTTTAACTGATTTTGAATGTATCAATAATCCTTGTGTGCGGAATTCCTACTTTCCATGTTGCTGTAATTTTTGGGTTTCCCAAATAGGGAGTGGAGAGGGGTGCACTCCCAGGTCTTCCTGCACCAATACTACTTGCCTAAATATTTATTGACAGGTGCGGTTCTTGTGTTTTGCCTCCGCCCTCAGTTCGTTCTTTCTTCATCTGACTAGACAGTTGTTCTTGTCTACGAGTCATGACTCCGGCGATGTCAGCCATGGATTGTTGGAAACCATGGAGCGGACTGTGGGTGTCCCTGATGGACACCCAGGTATGGCATCTAGTTCGGACAGTGTTTATCTGATGTTAGCTCCAACGACTCACATTCAAGCCGGGGTAGCAACCAAAGGAACCAGAGAGGAGGAGCACAGTACCAGAGACCCTATAGACCAAGAGGAAGGGGTTGGGACCATTTCCAAGGACCACCGAGCTATGCGTACTACCCTTATGGTCCACCGCCCATGGCAGGACCTTTCCAACAATGGAACCCACAACCACAAGAATTTAACTACTATGGACCACCTCCTTTTTTAGGATCA
This sequence comes from Calotriton arnoldi, assembly GCA_963921515.1. Lineage (NCBI taxonomy): Eukaryota > Metazoa > Chordata > Amphibia > Caudata > Salamandridae > Calotriton > Calotriton arnoldi. The sequence goes on from CAWUFW010019676.1 coordinate 116,689, forward strand.
CGCCCCGGGCCACCGAGAGGAAGGAACCGGAGAGGCAACCAGGTCCATTGGAGTCACGAACCAGGCGACGTGGCGAGAGTTTCAACGAGGAGTATGACAGCAACAGCAAATCAACCGTCAACCAGCAGGTAGAGCAACTAGTGGTTAACTTAACGGAGTACACTCTTACAGAGACCCAGAAACACGTCCTGGAAAAGGGCCTGGGCTTTGTCCCTACAAACAAGTTGGACAAGTTTAAACTATGCCTAGAAATGAAGGAGTTTATGCGCAAGCTTAAATTGCGAGCTTTCTTTGCAAACCAAAATGAAACAGAGACAACAGTGGAACAGACATCTGACACTGGATTGCGAAACAAATCTACTTTCACACCTTTGGACTCCACGGTACCAGTCGAGTTGCTTGCTTTTGAAAAAGCAGTAATGGATGAATTGATGAACCTACCAAGTGAGGGCAAAAGAACATTCCAGAACACCACACGATTGGAAAAAGAAGCATTACATCAATTGGCTGATAACACCGACCTGGTTATAAAGCCAGCAGATAAAGGAGGTGCCATTGTTATTCAAACGAAACACAATTATGACGTCGAATGTATGAAGCTCCTTGAAGACCGCAGGAACTACGAAGTCCTCCGCGATGACCCAACAGAAGAGACGCGGGTACGGATTATGGTGATGGTGGAGGAAGCCATAGCTCACGATTGGGTGTCAAGAAAGGAGGCAGAATTCCTTATACAAAAATGTCCTAAGACACTCTATTTCTACACCATCCCGAAGATCCATAAGAATGTGGCATATCCCCCCGGCCGTCCAATTGTATCTGGGATTGGCTCTATACTGGAACCCCTTTCCAAGTTTGCTGACGCATTTCTACGGCCTTTAGTTCAGAAAACCCAAACCTACCTAAAAGATACCAAGGCCGTACTACAACTTATCGAGGACCTCCCTTTTGATCCAACACAACACCTCCTCTTGGGACCCGATGTCGAAAGCCTATATACGAGCTTACCCCATGACGAAACACTAGACATCATAGAGGAAGTACTATTTACCACAACATGGGATTATCATACACCTCGCAATGTGGTTATGGAATGCATCTCCCTGGCACTAAAAAGCAACTTCTTTTTGTACGAAGGGGTACATTACCTACAAAAACACGGGACCAGCATGGGGAGCACCTTTGCCCCCAGTCTGGCTGGTCTCTATGTCCACCATCTAGAAACCAACAAGATACTACACCATTATAACCCGTTCAAAGACAACATCGTTGTCTGGAAACGGTACATTGACGATATTCTTGTTATATGGAGAGGTGACGCTGAATCCATTGGGGCCTTCATGCTTTGGCTTAATGAACAAAACACATTCTTAAAGTTCACCCATACATTTTCTAACATGAATCTGGTGTTCCTTGACCTGAACATCTATTCTGACCAGGGTAAGCTTAAGACTACCACCCATTTCAAACCAACAGCAAAAAACTGCCTATTATCATACAACAGTTTCCACCCCAGGCATCTACGGGACAACCTCCCCTACGGACAGTTCCTCCGCCTCCGGAGGAACTGTTCCAAGCTCACGGATTTCAAAAAACAAGCCTCCGATTTGGAAAACAAACTACTGAAACGCAACTATCCAGAACGGATTGTAAAGAAAGGTTATAAGCGGGCCAGAAATAACAACAGAGAAGCCCTGTTAGAAAACCACGCACCTAAGGAACAGGAAATCAGGCCTATATGCGTCACCACTTTCAACACTCACTCAAATGAAGTGTCTAAACTAATAAATAAGCACTGGAGAATACTCAATTGCGGAAGTCTCAACCTTCCCAAACCCATGTTCTCCCATAAGAGAGGCAGAAACCTGAAGGACGTTTTGGTCCATACCAGACCAAGGGTTATATTCGAGAGGAGTCTGGCTACCACTACCCTCCCACCACTACAGGGTCATTACCCGTGTGGTAACTGTAGTACGTGTAATCTCACTAAGAAAAGTAAAAGTATAACCTTCATGAATGGAACAACTTGGGAACAAAGAGGCTTTACAAACTGCAACAGCAGGAACGTGATATATATGATCACATGTCCGTGCAGAAAAGAATACATCGGCATGACTTCAAGGCCAATTAAGATCCGCATCGGCGAGCACAAGAGCAATGTGCGCTGCAAAAAAGCACCACGAAGATGGCAAATCACTATCTCATTATGCCACACAACGTGGATGATTTGAAATGGACTGTGATTGAACAACTCCACAACGAGAGCAACCTGCTGGAAAAGGAACAACGTTGGGTGTTTCGTTTGGGCACTCATCTGACAGGTCTGAACGATGATATTCCCTGGGCTCAACTGACCTAGACTGTAGATCCCCCTAGTATACTGATATGGATCAATCAGTATATCATGCAGTCATTCCGTGCCTGGCTTTGCAGTAATCAATGTCCACAAGATAACCGCATCCCTTCTAACATCTCTAGATAATCAACTTCACTTATGTGTATCTCTGTTTTCTCTCTGCGTACATTTAATTCTGAAACTGCTCCCATACTGAACTCAGTGCAATCTGGTGTCAAATCCTGGGGTTGTTTTTTCGGGTTCAGGAACACCTAATCTTTGCACATGGGTTAATTCAGGCAGTGTTTTGATATCGGGTTCAGTTTTTCATCCGTCTAGTGCTATTCATTCACTTTTCGACCATCTGGGCATTTAATCATTACATTGCCCTCAACCCGTTTTTAGAGTAATCTGACGTTAAGTCTTATTTTCCATGCTCTCCTAAGCGGTTGAAATCCCTAGGGATTAGGAACACAGTAGTATACAGAGTCAGCGCTCCCATATCGGGATTATGCCCGTCTGTAATAGCGCTTTTCGTATTTATTACTCATGTCTCTAGGTTTGTCTGCGCCACTCCTTCTTTTTGAATGAACTCGAAGACTATTCGTTTCATTTAGAATACATACGATGTTCGGCAAAGAATTTTTCAACCATTTCCGGTTGTATCTTGATGAAATGGGTTAGCGTACTAGCGTTAGTCACTTCCGCTTTTTAACTCTGTAGCACTGTAGTTTGCGGGATCTCGCACAGGTGCACCCTTTTGTAAACTAATTGTCTGCCATTTAAAAAGAGCCTCCCCCGCGGTCTCACTCACACAACGGAGCCGCGGGATGGCGTTATCAGAAGCGAGGAGCTGTTGACCAGAACGTGAGTACGGCATAGCCGTGTAGGGTACCAGTAACGCTGGAGTCGTTCTAAAGTAAACGCCAACCTGGTGTTCATTATACTAAATCCTCTGTGAACAAACAGTTTCTTCTCATTTTTCCATCTCGTTTTTCAAATAGCAGACGTGGCAACACCCTTCCCAACCGTTATAAAGGCTCATGGAGCATTAACTCCTGCTTTCTCTAGTATGTATCTCCATTATATGAACGTACTTTAAATCATTAATCACAATGACTTTGAATCCTGAATATAGAGAGTGTGTTTTCTGTTTTTTGTATGTATGTCTTGTTATTTGTCCCCTTTATCCTAACAGGTCACGGCACTTGGTTAAATTACAAACTAAGGCTAATGGACACCACAGTCACACTTAATGTTTTGTTTTTTCTCAGGCTAATCGTGTTTGCGCATTGGGAGGCGCACTTGCATAAATTAACTGTGCTCTCTCTTTTCAGGCTTACATTTCAGAAATACTGAGTGGGCTCACTCTTTACCATTATTTGACTGGGTACTGTATATTATGCATCCCCCTTTTTAACATTTTTGTATATATCACACATTTATTGATAGTAACATAGTGAGTACTGAAGGGATCATTTTTCAGTCCTGATGAAGAAGCCTTGTTGCTTCGAAACATGTTGACACACCCAGGAGTATCCGCACATTACACGCAGGACATCTCCGAACCACCCTTTTAATAGCACCAGCCTCTATGACCTATTAAATTCCTTAAGTCCATGAGGCCAGGTTCTTTTTAAACTCACTTTTCGCATTCACCCCCGACCCTTCCTCTCACTACCTCTACACCACACATAGCACTACAAATATCAGTGCTCCCGCGTAGTCGCTGGTCGCAGCACGCCCCGTCCCGCAGCTGGGGCGGGAAGACCCCTATGATGAAGCATGACACCAAGGGTCCTTTTGGTGTGTGAGGGGTATCAAAGCAAACATTGTGTGTTTCCTACCAAGTTTGGAAACACATCTCCTTATTACAACCTCTTTTGAGGTGGATCTCTCTTTTGTTTCATATGGCATCTAGTTTGTCTGCCATGAGGTCGAACCCCACCTGCACCTGCTCTGCCATCCCCTTCTGGCCCTGCGACACACGGCGTTGGAATGCCATGTGTTGCTTGTGGGGCTCCTGGGAGACGGCTGTGGTGGTGGGTGCTTCCTCCTGTGTGGTCTGTGCAGGGGGTGGGTTCTCCTCGATGCAGCTGGGCTGCCCTGCTCCTGGGGGTGTGGGGCTGAGGTTGTCCATGAGCTGTTGGAGGGCATCGGGGTCGATGGTGTGTAGGTCCTCTTCATCATCGGTGATGAGGAGTACGGTCTGCTCTGCAGGAGGTGATGATTCTCCCTCTGCAATGTGAAGGGGAGATGCAGTTTGACATTCTGTACACATGTATGTTGACGCATTGGCCAAGTTTACAAACAGACTGCATGTCAATGTACATTGTGACTGTTTGTGTGGAGATGCCTATTTAATGCTGGACAGTTGACATTTCACCACCATCATGGATGTGAGGTTGTATTTGTCCATTATCATCTCACAGTTTCCTGCTATGCCAAATGCGAATGGCCATTTTCTACACACAAGCGGCAGCAGTTGTGTCCTCTGTTCTGTTGTGAAAGTGTTGCAGTTTGGTCCACTTTGTTGTAAATGTTGAGGTGCTCTGAGTGTTATGTGTGTGTGCTGCATTGTGGGGGATTTGCCCCTTCAGCTCTGATTTGGCTGGCCCTTCTCCCTTTCAGGCGGTGTGCCTTTCACTTCTGTGCTTCGACAGTGCTGAGCTGTTGCAGACTTGGGTAAATTGGGCTCTTGGTCGGAGTTGTGATTCTTGGGCATGGTTTGTCCGCAGATGTGCTGTACTTACTTGTGCATGTATGCCATTGTGCCCATCTCCCCCCCCCCCTGTCCCTGGTGGTTACTCACCCTGTTGCTGTTGTGTCAGGTCATGTTGAGCAGTGTCTGGTCCCCCGACTCCTGCCACCGTCTCCACACTGATGACTGTGGACACCATTTCCTCCATCTCATCCAGCTCATCCTGTGGCGCAGGACTCCCACCCTCAGTCTGCATTGCTGCTTTGCGGTTATTGGCGAGTTTCAGCTTGGTTTTGCGCTTCACATCATTCCAGCGTCCTTGAGCTCTTCCATTGTCCTCCTCAGCACTCCGACTGCATTCACCTTCTCCAGGATGGACTGCCATATTCCATTTTTAGTTGCCAATGACACAGTGGAGGTGACGAACAGTTGTTGATGGTGTTCTGTCACCTCCGTAATCAGGATCCTGTTTTCCTGCGGACTGAACCGCGTCTTCTTTTTCTTCTTCTCCTTGCCCTTCCCTGACCCCGAGGTCCCAGGCTGGTCCTCCGTGGGGCTTGTGGGGTTCGGGTTGTCCTCTGTACTTGCTCCGGCTGCCTCCATTGTGCTTCGCAGTTGTTATGTGGTTTTTTTTGCTGCTTTTATGGTGATTTTTCCTGCCTGACGTGGGAATTGCTAGCCTGGCGCTGCTTGTCGCCAATTTTTCTATCGCGGTTGGGCCCATCGCAACTTTTTTCGCGTTCGGGTTTCCTTTTTTATCGCCGTCGCTGTAGTTGTATCGCGAACATTTGAGGCGTTATCGGGAACCTATCGCATGTTGCCGCCGTGTTGTGAATACGACGTTGACACAGGGTTATTTCCCATCGATAGACGGCGATATGATAAATTGCGTTAGCCTATTTTGGCAATGTTTATCGCACGTTCTTGTGAATATCCCCCAGAGTATTATGTCAATGGTGTTTTGGTTTGCACACTGCATTGAATTTGAATGTGTTGTGCAAATTCTTGAAGCTCTGCAAAATTTGCTTTTGATGAAGAGATATTGTGATTTTATGAAATTTAGGTGCAAAGGTTTTTGGATTTATGTATAGGGTTATAGATTAAAGGAAATCCAAGATACTGAGACAATATTTTGTTGTTGGATGGGAAAGGCGGGTGGCGCCACGCCAGGTTATAGGTTAACGTTTTATGAAATCTTTTATAGTTCAGTTGCCTAGGAGAATTAATCCTAAGAAGTGGTGTTTATTTTGTGCACCAGGATAGACACCCTGGCTCTAAGGATAGGTTGACAATGGTTGAGAGCTTACCTTGGTATGATTGAAAGCGCTCAAAGTGCTATCTCCATTACTGAGGTGAGTTTCGTTTTCCGTCCTGTAGCCTGGTAGGTAGACAAAGGTTTTTATTTGTTTTAGATATTACCATTACGTATTGCGTTTCAGGTATTGTTTTGAAATCGTTTTGTGATTGGCGGTACTAGCATTACGTGTATTGTGAAGCTAGCTTCAGAGTACAATGGGTGCATTTCTGAATTAGTCTGAGATTCTTAGCCATGGGTGAGAGACTTTTCACCCGGGTTGGTACCCCAGTCTATGAGATGCTCTTTAACTCAGGTATGAACATGTGCCTGTGGTTTAAAGAATGAGAAAGAATTACCGCTAACAATAAAATATTAACATTTCCTCTGAATGGTACATTTGAAGTGAAAAAGATTGAGAATATGAGGCATGTCATATTTGAGAAGAAGCTGCAGCCCAGACCTGCACAGTTTAAAACCTTGAATAAGTGGGACTACATAGCGAATGAGAAAGCACATATGAAAATGCTTAAAGGACAAATTAGTAAAGCTGTTAACAATTGGCTGGATGTAAAATTGCATTTATGGAAGAAGGCTTGGCATCAGGAAGTGCTAGAGACTGTGGGTGCTTAAACTGCAGTAGCAGACGAATCAGCCAAAAATTAACCAAAGGGTAACAAAAATAAAAACAACGATGAGGAAAAGAAAGAATTGGAAAAGAATGAGAGTGACTCTAAAGGAGAGGATGAGTTTATAGACAGATTGTTTACTGAAGTGAGACCAACTCCATATAAAGAGGCTTATGTGCAAGTGTAGGTGGCATAAATAGGAGAAGGAGAGCTGAGCCTGAGGAGAGATAAGGTGGAGGCTCGTTCATTTTCACAAAGTTAGACGAAAGTGATGGAGATTAGTAGCTTCAAACTTAATGGGGATTTGGAAATTATGGTAGAAACTGGAATTTATAGTGACAAATGTTTGACATATAATAAATATTAATTGCCATTTTTGTGTGCATAAGCAGGAAAGTGTGCGCATAATGCATTTCAGAAATGTGAGCAATTGGCTAAAGAATTAGGCAATTAAATATGGATATGAACAAAAAGAATATTCGTGAAACACTTAAAATGAAATCATCAAACAGTGAATTACAGAAACAAGATCTTAAAAACTTGCGAGAAAAATTTAGAGAGTTACTGGACAAGATCAGAGAATAGGAAGATATGACATGGTACAAAGAAGAATTAAAATAAGCTTCTGATAGGCCTGAAGCATCAATAAAGAGTAAAATGAAGGAGTGGGAGTGATTCTGAATGTGAAGTGGTTGTTGAAAAGGAATTTCCATTGACAGAACTGCTGGGAGGAGCAGATATGCATGTACCTCAAGGAGAGATGTTTTCCTATTTACAAAGAATGTCCCGAAGCACAGAGAGGAGCCTGAAAATGGTGGAAAAAAAGCTACTTTGGGCCGATTTGGATGCTTTATTTTCTCCTGTCATGCATCAATATTTGTGGGCTGACTGTAAGGCTATAATACAGTGGTCAGAACAAGAACCACACAGGCAAGCCCCTCATAATAATCCCTCCCCAATTGTCATGAAGAAATATAATTGAGTTACCGATCATTTCAAAATAAAGGTTCTCAGAAACAAGTCAACTGGTCAAAGATAATGAGAGCGACGGAAAATCCAAATGAGTCAGTACATGCATCTTATGAGAAATTGATGCATATTTACAGACAGTATAGTGGAATTGATGACCCTGCAAAAGAGGGTGTTTCTGGATTTGTCTCTGCATTTGTGCTGGGATTGTGTGCTGAGTATAGTGCTCATATTCAGCAAAGTATGATGTGTTGGCAAGCAAAATCGTTAGATAAAATCGCTGCTTACATAAAGTATTGTAGTGACTATTGCGATCCTAAAAACAAAACAACGAAGGAGAAGTGGTTGGTGACTCAAACAAAACTTTTATGAAAGGTGGTCAAGCCGCCTTCTGCCGCCGCCTTTGACACGTTCCACACTCCATCCTCTTGCACCAATTGTCTGCCTAGGTGTGGGGGGTATTGTGTGGGACTAGTGTAAGTCCTTTTTGGACTGCGGTGTCAAGTCAATTTGACTTGCTCCGTCTTCTGAAGTTAAGGCAGTCAAGCAAGGGGTGCCTCAGGGCTTTTCGCTCAGCCCCAACCTTTTTAATAATATCTTTACGTCCCTGTTGACCTCTGTGGTGGAGCCGTTTGGATGTCAAATCATCTCATATGCTGATGCTACCCAGTTGCTTTTTGTGTTTGATGTTTCCCACACATCTATTGCAACCTCCTTCATGGATTGCATGCACGCTGTCTTTGACTGGATGCAGGTTAGCTAACTTAAATGTAATTCAGACAAAACGGAAATTATCCCATTTCGATCTCATCTGTCTAACTGGTGGGAAGATCTTAGGCTGCCCCACGCTGCCGGTTCCGCCCCCTCCAGCTGCTGTGGTTAAAAACTTAGGGGTGAAGTTGGAAGCTGCTCTTTCGAAGCGGCCCCAGATCTTGGCAGTGGTGGACCAATGCTTCGCCATGCTCCGCACTGTGGAAAAATTCCTTCTTCTCCTCCCTTTGGAAGCGAGGAAAGTGGCAATTCATGCATTGATCATTTCACGTCTTGATTACGCCAACACCCGCTATTTAGGAGCTATTGATGCTTTGGTGAGCCGCCTATAGGTGGTCCAAAATGTGGCGGCAAGGCTCCTTCTGCGTCTTCCTAGGTGTTGGTCCATCTCATCGGCTTTAAAGGTACTCCACTGGCTGTCTATCAAGAAACAGACGTTATTCAAAGCCCTGTTCCTGGTTCATAGGGCAGGGTATCTGGCCAGTCTGGATTATCTGGTGAAGAGATTTGTACAGTATCGTCCTTCCAGAATGCTGCACTCTTTCTCTGCCTCTCTTCAATCGATTCCTCACTTCAAACATGTCCATAGGGGGTGGGGGGTAAAGCCTTCTCCTTCCTGGCGGCCAAATCCTGGAACGAACTCCCATGTGATCTGCATCTGATTCCCCTCAAAACTGAATTCCGCTGAAAACCTGGCTTTTCTCAGTGAGACACTAAGATGTGTGTTAGTAGGTTTTTTCTGCCCCTCTAGCACCGGGACACTCCTAGGAGTAGCCACGTGCTGTATAAATCCCTTCATTCATTCAAGGTGGCTTTCAAGCACCTGGTTTTGGTATACAGGGTGTTAATGCACAAGGCAGTGGTGTGCAATTTATGCAAGGTGGAAGTGGTAGTCCTCGTGGTAGAGGATTTACTAACAGTGTACAAATGAGAAATAATCCGTGTCACATCTGGAGAAAAAGTGGACACTGGAAATGGGAATGTAGATTTAATGCAAACAAATTTCAAAGTGAGCTGCAAAAGGCTTCCCAAATGCAGCAGAGTATGTATCAGATGGCACAGAATGGGATGACACAGTCAATGGTCCCAGTGCTAGTGGCCTTTGTGCAGAACATGCATAATCCAAGGCAATTCAATGGGAATATACATTCTGCCCAAGTTATGCAAAATCCGATGCAAAATAACATACAGGGATTTCAGCTAAGTTTCAGATTTCAGCAAAAACATTCAGGGCCCGATTCACAAAGGTAAAGTTAGACCTAAGGGTCTAACTTTAGACCAAAGGTCTAACTTTACGACTTTTCGATATTCAGAAAGTGACTTACGAGTAGTATCTTTATGATAGCGGAGTTTCCGCACTTGGGCAGACTTTCTGCACTCGGGCGTAATCTCCGCACTCGGGGCGAAAGCTCCAATCTCTGGGCGGAAGCTCCAACCTCTGGGCGGAAACTCCACACTCGGGGCGGAGTAAGTGTAATTTCATACACCTGCAGACAATTAACAACACCTGCAACCCCTGCACTTCAAACCACATGAAAGCAGAACACATTCAAGGCTCTGGTTTCTCCACAACTGCAGTTCACCTGCCTGCTTTGCGCCTTGCCTTGCCATCCGCATGCTACATGCGAGGAGGAAGAAGAACTACAGTGAGGAGGAGATCAATATGATTGTAACATTTGTAGTGAGGAACTACAAAAACTGCATGGTCTACCTACACACCTCAGCAGTGCAACACAGAAGGCAGGCCTATGGCAGGAGTTGGCAACTGCAGTCAATGCATTAGGGGAAGATGTCCGGACCATCAAAGATGTCAAAAAGAAGAGAGGCGGGTGAAGGAGAAGTTCACCAGGATAGAGGTGACCAGAGCTCTCCCTGGTAGACAAACTGGAACCTGTCTATGTCTTAGCCCACTTGAGAAGGACGTCCTCGCCACCATACACACCCACCTGCTGCATGAGCTGCCTGTGAATGATGACTTTATTGTGGTGCTAGGTAATATGCGATGATTTAAGTAAAGACTTACAATGATGCACATGTACAATACACTGTAAATGTGACTAAGTTTGTGCTAATATTCATGGTTAGAGTTAGACTCTCATGTGTCCCATTTTGTCTATTGAACTACAAGTCCCAGAATCCCTTTTGATGGAAATGATAACTTCCAATTTCTCATTCACAAACAGTGGCCCATCACTGCTAGTAATTTCATTTTACACTGGTATATGACCCTAGAAAATGTGCCTGGTTTAATAACCATCACAGTCTTCTAAATGCCATTGAGTAAACATGTGAAAAGTTGTACATAATCATCATTTGTTGGTTTTGTCTGTTGACTTCTTCTTTTTATTGCCACATACAGCCAGAGTAGATTCATCCACTGGAGCAGAGGTTCCTGCACTTGCTGGGAGGCAACGTCATGGAGCACATCAACCAACACCACCAGCACAAACTGGTGAGTAAATGTACCCAAAAGAGGGTCCTATTTACTACATTGTGATCAGACAACCAAAGGATAATTTACATAGAATCCATCAATAGTCTCAAACATGTGAACTGAACTAGGTTATGTTGTTCATTACATGTGTCAACTAGAATGTAAACTAAATACACTAATATCATTCATTTTAGGCCCTGCGACGCTGGCCAGAAAAACACAGACTACAGCGATCTCTGCTCCACATACAGGTATTATAAAGAAACAGTGGTCCTGGACCAATTGTTCAAGGAAGAGATAGATTGACAGAATTATCAACTTATTTGAGCTTACATTAATCAGCTCCCAAACGTCTGTAGATCGTAAAAATAAATGTGCAGAAAAACCACTAAGTATTATTACAATATATTTATTTAGTCATTGAAAGGAATAATCATTAGAGGGTCAAGAAAAAAAGGAGAATGTTCTAGGGAACGTGTAAGAAAAAGTGCTCAAGTGTATATATAGGAGTCAAAAGAGCACAAAGTGTGTAGAAAAGTAAAGGGCATATATTTAAAAAACTGTACAAAACTGATATCCAATAAACAGTTAGATGCAACCTGGCCACATGCAAATTATTCATTTGAATTTGTAAGGAGAATTTCCTTAAGGCTGTAAACAGGGGTAATGGGGAAGGGGAAATTGGTCCAGGTGCCGTAGGGGGTAGCGTCGACGTTTCGATCCGGCTTATCGGCAAACGAGGGACTTTAATACCTCAGCTATGTGGATCTTCCTCAGGACAAGGGGACAGGTGAAATGACCCTACAGAATAAAAACAAGGAACTTAGAACCGGGACCTAATAGGTTACCCAGGCGTGGTGTCTGCACATCAATTGGCAGGAGTAATGTATTAAACCCACCTCATTAATCTTGCAATGCTCAATTGGAGTCCAAAACCTGGTTACACCAATGCCTGCAATTCAATAATAACAACAGTTGTTGTTAAGGGTCCATAAGGATTGTACACTAAAAGTACACAAGGACTACCTATAGCAACTCACCCATGAAGTGGCAAGGGCCAACTAAGGACAATTCCCGTTATTCAGTAGATATAAACCATGGCGGTAGTGCCCAAACCATCCATGGAACATAATATTCTGGCCCGTGTGTGTGTGGCAAGAGTTTGCTGAATAAATCAGGCAATTCGGGGCACAGCGTAATTTTGCAACTAGAAAAAAGGAAGGGAAATCTAATTAAAAGGCTATCTGAGGAGCGCAAGGCGTTCCTAGGTGATAGTCGGTGGTGAAAGAGAATTTCCTGGAGACGATCTGATCGACGTCCTTACTCCATCGCGGTAGCAGCCAACAGAGCAGCAACCTGCAGGAGCATTTATACTGAGGAAAAAGGGGCGGTGGCCTTAAAAAGGGGCGGTGTCAACCACACGCTAGTAAAGAGGTTGAAAGACTCAATAGGCTCACAGTTTCTACAGCATTGAAGAGGGCCTCAAAGTGCAATGTCACAGTTCTAATATTTGTTGATACATACAAGCATTCAATGTATATTAAGACATGCCAATGTACAATTAAGCAAAAGGCCCGCTCCTCTTTTGTGGCTTCTTCAATGTAATTACAACACGCCTCGAGGTGCGATGTCACCATTCTAATATTTAAGATAGACTCAATCGTTCAATAAGTATTGAAAACTTAGTCGGTGTACAATCAAACAAAAGGTGTAATCTCACAGTTCAGGTTTAGGAATCAGTGTGTATAGACATATAGCGACAAGTGTTAAAGCTTGGATATATACACAGATGAAGTACCAACCTAGTGGTACGCAATTATTCACATATGACATCACAATTACACTTCACATTAAACATAAATACAGACACTTAAAAAGGGGAAAAAGAAACAATAAATGATCACATCTAAGGCATAGGACGCCAATTTCAGTAGGAGCAAACAGGATTGGGTTAAAAAACAACAACATTTACATATGTGTTACACAGGAGATTGCCATGAGATTATGCATTTAAGACCTATTGTCAACAAACATTGCTGAGTGTGGACACCTGTCTAGTTATCTCCTCGTATTCATTTAATCCTCTCGCTACAGTATCAAAGTGATGTATCCATCTACACTCGCGTAGGCTCAGAACTCTACCAAAATCCCCTCCCCGGGGGTTTCGGTGTACCTTCTCTATTACACACCAGCGTAGGCTCTCAGGTGTGTGTCCAAATGATGTAAAGTGTTCCACGAGGGGTGCTCCCTGTGTCTGGCACCGTATACGACTGCAATGTTGCAGGATACGGGACTTAACCTTTTCTATAGTTTGTCCTATATATACAAAAGCACATGGACAGGAAATGCCGTAGATTACCCCGCTGGAGTTGCAGTTAGTGTGATCTTGAAGTGTGTGTTTGTAGTTGTTGTGTGTGAAAGTTTTCAATTCATTGGCCATGTGACACGCCCTACATTGCCCACATTTAAAATGTCCCTTCACAGGCAGGATGTTCCATAGTGTCATCTGTGAAGTTCTCAATTCAATGGGCAATAAGGATTTAACAACATGTTCCCTAACATTCATGCCTTTGCGGAACGCATGCATGGGTGGTGGTAGTCCACCAAGTTCATCTGTCACCAAATGCCAGTGGCTGTTTATGATTTTCTTGATGGTATTGCTCTTTGTGCAGAATGTAGTCACACAAACTAACCTGTCTTGATCAGTAGTCCCTCTCTCTTTGGGTTCCTGAAGGGAATCTCTATTGTTGAACCATGCACGTTTACGCGCCTTTTTCAATAATCTAAGCGGGTAGCCTCTGTCAGTCAGACGAGACATAAGTTCAGCTGACTCCAAGAAATAATCATCCTTTCTAGAGCAGTTCCTCCGCAACCTTAGGAATTGCCCAAAGGGCAAATTATCCCTAAGGTTGCGTGGTCGGTGGGACAAATTTGGATGGAGGACGAAGGCCGGTACAGGAAAAAGTGGGTTGGTAGGGGACTTTGTGGAAATAATGTTTTAACCGTATTTTACGAAAAAACAGATTTTAAGATTGAAATTATTGGGTAGTGTAGTAGGTACAAATGATAACCCTTTCTCCAGGATTTTTTGTTCATCTGGCTTCAAATCGTATGAGGATAAATTCACAATAGGGTTTTTAGGAGTAGTTAGTGTATTTCCTACCACCTGTAATGTTGGCGGCGAGTCTTCTACATACAAACGAAGGGAGTTGCTATGGGGCAAGCTTCGCGCCTAACCTAGCAATTATCTTCATGGATGTATACGAACACAACTACATCCTGAGCGAACAAAACCCCTACAGTCAGTGTATTGAACTATGGCGTCGGTACATTGACGACGTACTACTGATCTGGCAAGGGAGTGAAAACCTACTTAAGGAATTTCACTCTTGGTTGAACAACTGCTCCAAGGATATACAATCCTCTTTAGACTATAGCAATTCCACAGTCAAGTTTTTGGATCTAGCTATAAAAGCAGAAGAAGGCAAACTCTACACCAGCCTTTACAAAAAGGCGAGTGAACGCAACACTCTCCTGCGTTACTCGAGTCACCACCCACACAACCTTAGGGATAATTTGCCCTTTGGGCAATTCCTAAGGTTGCGGAGGAACTGCTCTAGAAAGGATGATTATTTCTTGGAGTCAGCTGAACTTATGAACTTATGTCACGTCTGACTGACAGAGGCTACCCGCTTAGATTATTGAAAAAGGCGCGTAAACGTGCATGGTTCAACAATAGAGATTCCCTTCTGGAACTACTGATCAAAACAGGTTAGTTTGTGTGACTACATTCTGCACAAAGAGCAATACCATCAAGAAAATCATAAACAGCCACTGGCATTTGGTGACAGATGAACTTGGTGGACTACCACCACCCATGCATGCGTTCCGCAAAGGCATGAATGTTAGGGAACATGTTGTTAAATCCTTATTGCCCATTGAATTGAGAACTTCACAGATGACACTATGGAACATCCCGCCTGTGAAGGGACATTTTAAATGTGGGCAATGTAGGGCGTGTCACATGGCCAATAAATTGAAAACTTTCACACACAACAACTACAAACACACACTTCAAGATCACACTAACTGCAACTCCAGCGGGGTAATCTACGCCATTTCCTGTCCATGTGCTTTTGTATATATAGGACAAACTATAGAAAAAGTTAAGTCCCGTATCCTGCAACATTGCAGTCGTATACGGTGCCAGACACAGGGAGCACCCCTCGTGGAACACTTTACATCATTTGGACACACACCTGAGAGCCTACGCTGGTGTGTAATAGAGAAGGTACACCAAAACCCCCGGGGAGGGGATTTTGGTAGAGTTCTAAGCCTACGCGACTGTAGATGGATACATCGCTTTGATACTGTAGCGAGAGGATTAAATGAATACGAGGAGATAACTAGACAGGTGTCCACACTCAGCAATGTTTGTTGACAATAGGTCTTAAATGCATAATCTCATGGCAATCTCCTGTGTAACACATATGTAAATTTTGTTGTTTTTTAACCCAATCCTGTTTGCTCCTACTGAAATTGGTGTCCTATGCCTTAGATGTGATCATTTATTGTTTCTTTTTCCCCTTTTTAAGTGTCTGTATTTATGTTTAATGTGAAGTGTAATTGTGATGTCATATGTGAATAATTGCGTACCACTAGGTTGGTACTTCATCTGTGTATATATCCAAGCTTTAACACTGGTCGCTATATGTCTATACACACTGATTCCTAAACCTGAACTGTGAGATTACACCTTTTGTTTAATTGTACACCGACTATGTTTTCAATACTTATTGAACGATTGAGTCTATCTTAAATATTAGAATGGTGACATCGCACCTCGAGGCGTGTTGTAATTACATTAAAGAAGCCACAAAAAGAGGAGCGGGCCTTTTGCTTAATTGTACATTGGCATGTCTTAATATACATTGAATGCTTGTATGTATCAACAAATATTATAACTGTGACATTGCACTTTGAGGCCCTCTTCAATGCTGTAGAAACTGTGAGCCTATTGAGTCTTTCAACCCTCTTTACCAGCGTGTGGTTGACACCGCCCCCTTTTTAAGGCCACCGCCCCTTTTTTCCTCAGTATAAATGCTCCCGCAGGTTGCTGCTCTGTTGGCTGCTACCGCGATGGAGTAAGGACGTCGATCAGATTGTCTCCAGGTAATTCTCTTTCACCACCAACTATCACCTAGGAACGCCTTGCGCTCCTCAGATAGCCTTTTAATTAGATTTCCCTTCCTTTTTTCTAGTTGCAAAATTACGCTGTGCCCCGAATTGCCTGATTTATTCAGCAAACTCTTGCCACACACACGGGCCAGAATATTATGTTCCATGGATGGTTTGGGCACCACCGCCATGGTTTATATCTACTGAATAACGGGAATTGTCCTTAGTTGGCCCTTGCCACTTCATAGGTGAGTTGCTATAGCTAGTCCTTGTGTACTTTTAGTGTACAATCCTTATGGACCCTTAACAACAACTGTTGTTATTATTGAATTGCAGGCATTGGTGTAACTAGGTTTTGGACTCCAATTGAGCATTGCAAGATTAATGAGTGGGTTTAATACATTACTCCCGCCAATTGATGTGCAGACACCACGCCTAGGTAACCTAATAGGTACCGGTTCTAAGTTCCTTGTTTTTATTCTGTAGGGTCATTTCACCTGTCCCCTTGTCCTGAGGAAGATCCGCATAGCTGAGGTATTAAAGTCCCTCGTTTGCCGATAAGCCGGATCGAAACGTCGACGCTACCCCCTACCGCACCTGGACCAATTTGCCCTTCCCCATAACCCCTGTTTACAGCCTTAAGGAAATTCTCCTTACAAATTCAAATGAATAATTTGCATGTGGCCAGGTTGCATCTAACTGTTTATTGGATATCAGTTTTGTACAGTTTTTTAAATATATGCCCTTTACTTTTCTACACACTTTGAGCTCTTTTGACTTCTATATATACACTTGATCACTTTTTCTTACACGTTCCCTAGAACATTCTCCTTTTTTCTTGACCCTCTAATGATTATTCCTTTCAATGACTAAATAAATATATTGTAATAATACTTAGTGGTTTTTCTGCACATTTATTTTTACGATCTACAGACGTTTGGGAGATGATTAATGTAAGCTCAAATAAGTTGATAATTCTGTCAATCTATCTCTTCCTTGAACAATTGGTCCAGGACCACTGTTTCTTTATAATAACCGATGCCCAGGTCCAGGGACTATTTGGGAATACCCCATTGTTTATAATGGCCACATACAGGTATGACATATGGTCAGGCACCACACACTGGGCAGATGGCATACCCTGGTAAGTACACTTATTAATTACTTAATAAAAGGCTTATAGGGCCAGATGTATCAAGCAAAATTGCATTCGCAAACGCCGAATTTCGGCGTTTGCGACACTAATTTTGCTTAGTGGTATGTATTAAGGCAAAACTGCCTCGCAAAATAAGGAATCGCAAAATTTGCGATTCCCTATTTTGCGATTGCATTTAAGGAATCGCAAATTGCGATTCCTTAAATCCAATGTAAGAAGCACCAAAAAAGTGCAATTTGGCCTTAAGGAATCGCAAATTACCACCAACTTCAAGTTGGTGGTAATATGCAATTTCTTTGAAAAATGCACTTTTTAGCATTTTTCAAAGTGCCATGTGGCGCACATACATGCCCTTAGGGCATGTATGTGCGCCACATGTGCACACATACATATTTCAGGGGGGCAACAGGGTATCAAAAGGACACCCTGGCACCCTTGAAATTGCATTCTCAATTTGCGATTCTCTAATTGCGATTCGCAAATTGAGAATGTCTTCCCATTCATTCCTATGGGCCTCTACGCCCATAGGAATGAATGGGAAGGTATTCCTTAATTGCGAATCGCAATTTGCAATTCGCAATTAAGGAATATTAAGGAATCGCAATTATTATTGCGATTCCTACATACATAGCATTTTGCGATTCCTTAATAGCAATTCGCTAAAATTCGCTATTAAGGAATCGCAAATGCAATCCTTGATACACCTGCCCCATAGTCTTATATATTGGATGATATGTCAGTAGTAAGTGGTGTGTGTATAATATCCCTGTTGTCATTTATCTCCATATGCTCAGATATGGCTCATAAGAGTATACTACTTCATTTGCCTAATACGGGAACGAAAGGGGGAACTGCTATTTTAAAACCTGTGATTTAAATGGAATTTGCACATGTTTTTAGTTATTCATTTTTAACGGTTTTGCCCTTGCACTTTGAGACGCTGGGAGACACCATTTACGTCAGCGCTCAAGTGTCTCGGGCTATTACTATAAAGGAGACCCGCTGTGCGGATGCACGGTTAGTGTCGCACAGTAGTATTGTGACTTAGTGCTTATACATTTTGCCTGATACAGGAACAAAAGGGGGAACTGCTATTATAAAACCTGTGATTTAAATTGAACTTCCACATGTTTTTAGTTAATAATTTTTATCGGTTTTGCCCTTGACACCGGGAGATGCCATTTTGGTCAGCACTCCAGTATCTCGGAGCTATTACTATAAATGAGACCCACTGTGCGGACGAATGTGGTGGGTGCACCGCTGCCGTGCCTAAGGCAAGCCCTTCTGCACCTATCCATGTCCAGCCGGGGCCAGGGGCAAGGGACTCTGGCTCTCTCCAAGTAAGTAAGCCCAAGTACTTCTCTGCACAACTTTTAGTGCTATGAGGGTCCCTCAATGAAAGCTGTTCTCACTCCATCTGCCTATTCAAAGGAGAAACCATGTGTAAATATTGTCTGTTGTCCCTCTTCCAGATTATTGATTCCAAGCCACTTATCGACACACAAACTAATTGTAAAATGTTTCTGATCAATTGCAGATCGCTCTCAAAGCATAACAAACATAAGCTAGAACTTTTCACTATTTTAGAAGAGGAAAAAACGGATGGCATATTTCTGACAGAAACTTGGCTATATGTAGAATCTGACCCAGACCTTGTTCAAACTCTTCCTCCTGGCTATTACATCCAACATATAGATTGTGGGATTAAGAGGGGTGGTGGCATCGCAATTATTCTGAAAGACGGTTTTAGCTGCCATATTGAACCCGCACAAGTTTTAGATTGTGAAAGTATGACTTTTGCAATCTCTTTCTTCCCTACCAGCACATTTATGTGTATATTAGTTTATAGACCACTTGGATCAAGTGGCAAATTCTTGAGTCCCTTCCTGAAATTGTCACTAATTTGGCTAGTACGAAAACTAATTTTACTATATTAGGAGATTTTAACCTTCACCTGGATGAATCTGGAAATACTAAAGCCTCCAGTCTCCTTCATGATCTGCTAGCCATTCAGCTTTCACAGAGGGTGATAGGACACACTCAAAAAAAGGACAATTACTCGACCCTGTTTTCTCTAATGATGCAATGCTAACAGTGCTAGATCGAATTCCTGTAATTTGGTCAGATCATTTTATGGTCCCAGTAATTCTTCAAATGCCTCTGCCCCGCCATGAATTTCGCGCCAACTAGTTATAAAGATCGAGCTTGGTCGAAACTCTCTGTGGAACATTGGATACAAGCGCTTACAGAATCTCGACTTAATTTAGACTCTGACCCAACTACATCTAGTGGTCAGTTCTCCGAGTGGATTCAATCCACTCTTAATCAGGTTAGCCCGTTAAAAACCTTCACTAAGCAAGCAAAAGAAAAATCCTTACCTTGGTACACACCCAATCTTCGTAAACTGAAGCAAACATGTAAAAGGGCCGAAAGGATCTTGAAGAAAGATTATGGGGTAGCAAGCAAACAGACCTACAGAGAATCTATCAACATTTAAGAACTCAGGCAGCTTACTTTAAAGAAAAAATTGCTTATGCCGCCAACTCTCCACGAGAACTTTTCCGCATTGCAAAATCTCTCCTTGAGCCTCAGTCTCCTCCCCCCATCATCATTACGGTGTAACAACTTAGCAAGGTTTTTTCATAACAAAATCCAAAACATCTATGAAAAGTTCCACCACTTCTCCCCCACCTTTATTTCTACTCCTGATCACGACCAGGCACCTCATACTGAAAACAGGCTCTCAGAACTCCCCAACCTTACCCCTGACAAGCCCACAGAGATTCTGAATCAGGTTAAATCAGGATCCCCTATCGACCCGGCCCCTCCTCGAATTTCGGCCAGAGCTATGGACTCGCTACTCCCCTCTCTACTCAAATTGGTGGATCTCTCTATTACCACCGGATGTGTCCCAGTGGCATGGAAACTTGCCATGGTTAAAGCTTTATTAAAAAAGCCTAATTTGGAACCCTCCACGCTAGGAAACTACCAGCCCATCTCCCTCCTCCCAGGGATCAGTAAAATATTAGAGAAACACATCAACCAGACCTTATCAGAATACCTGGAAAGCCACAAACTATTGCACTCTACGCAGACCGGATTCCCGTCCTCCCTCTTCACGGTACAGAGGCTGTTCTTCTGGCTGTGGTCAAGGAATCTAAAAGGGTAAACATCCTGAACAACGACTCCGGAACTACGAGTTCCGGAGTCACGAAAGCGGAACTCCGCCCTGCCCGAACAACGACTCAGCCTTAACCACGCATGTGCGTGGTTAAGGCTGATTCGGTCTAGTGTTCTGGCAGGGCGGAGTTCCGAGGAGCGTCGCAGAGGAGATCGTCGAGGAACAGGTAAGAGGGGTAAATTTTCAGGGGGTGGTGGGAGTTTAGGTTTAGTTTTTAGGGGTTTGGGGTTTAGTTTTAAGGTGGGGAATTAATTAAAATGGTGTTGTTTGTTTTTAGGGTGTGTGGGTGATCGTGTATATTATTAGGGAAGGGGGAATTAGTTATTAGGGTTTGTGGGTGATCGTGTTTATTTTTAGAGTGGGGAATTAGTTTTAGGAGGGCGGGGGAGATTGGTGTTAGTATGCAGGGGTTGGGGGGTTTGGGGTTAGATTTTAGGGGTTTGGGGTTAGTTTTAGGGGTGTACGTGATCGGGTTTGGATAAAGGATGTGTTGGTGAACGAGTATATTTTTAGGGTGGGAGGGAATTAGTTTAGTGTGTGTGGGTGATCGTGTTTACTTTTAGGCTGGGGAAATCGTTTTAAGGGGTGGGGGGATCGGGGTACTAGTTGGAAAGCATTTTTTTTAACACGCATTCCTTTACCACGAAAAATCATGGTAAAGGAATGCGTGGTAAAAAAAATCGTGGTTTAGACAAGGTCGTGGTTGCGACCTCGTTGTTAGGGAAGTCGTGGTTGGGGAACTCGTTGTTCCAACATACAACCATCTAAAAGACTTCTTGATCAGGGAGGCTCAGCTGCGATAATTCTGCTCGACCACAGCGCACCATTCGCCACAGTAAACCATGACATTCTTGCACAAAGGCTGGCGAATGCTGGAATATCTGGAAATGCTCTTTCCTGGCTTCAATCTTTTCTTAAAGCGGGAACGTTCCAGTTTTTTGAAGAAGGTTATACATTTGACATTTTCCCTTTAAATTGCAGAGTTCCTCAGGGTTCTTCTCTGAGCCCTACTCTGTTTAATGTATACATGATGCCACTTGCAGATATTGTCCTGCCATATGGAATCTCAATAGTTACATACGCTGATGATACGCAATTGGTTTTCTCTTTGGCCCAAAACCAAGACTCTCCTCCTGCCTCTCTTGGCCCTTGCTTAGAGAAGGTGGCCAATTGGATGGAAAAGCCTTATCTTAAGCTCAATGGGCACAAAACTGAAATCATGTTGTTGGGCAAATACACGAACCCGGCTTTGAGCCTAGACTGGCCGACCTATTTAGGCTCCTCTCCACAGCCAAAAGATGTCATTAAGAGCCTTGAAATATGGCTGGAAAAATCCTTTAAGTATGTAGTCCAATCAGGGAAGCTTGCTGCCACTTGCTACGGAATATTCAGAATGCTGCAGAAGATTCTCTCTCTTCCGCCTTCTACTGCAAGAAGACTGATAGTCCAGTCCCTTATTCTTTCTCGACTGGACTATGGTAACTCCTTTTATGTGGGAGCACCAAAGGCCACCACAAGGAAACTCCAGGTGGTACAGAATTGTGCTGCGCAGTTGTTGCTCAATGTACCTAGGCACCAATCTGCTCGACAAGCATTGAAGTCTCTTCACTGGCTCCCTGTGGCTGAGAGGATCAAGTTTAAATCTCAATTTATTGCCCACAGAGCACTCTCTGACAATGGGCCTCTCATCTCTCGTCCTTTGCTCTCCTCTTACCACCCTGAAGAACCCTGCGTTCTTCTAATGCCTATTTGGCCAAAGTCCCCCAAGTTAGAAGGGAAAGATTTGGAGGGCGCTCCTTTTCATAAAACGTTGCCAGGCTATGGAACTCCCTCCCTCTCTCTCTGCATTCAGAAAAGCACATACTCCCTTTCCGGAACATGCTTAAGACATGGCTATTCCAGAACATCTCCTTTAATAATGTATAATTCAAATTTCTTGGTGTTCTTGTGCTGCACAATTAGCGCTGGGATGCCTAAAGGTAGCTATGTGCTCTATAAGTGCTTCATGATAATAATAATAAATAATAATTATAACATGTTGGCTAATAAAAGGATGACTTCTACATTTATGTTAAATTAATACAGTAAGTACCAAATTGCTTACATTGTCTCATCTAAAGAGGAGTAGCCACAACTGGGTTGAAAGTCTATACCTATGACATATACATGTACAATGAATCCCATCATCCTTTGTATTGAATATGGATGTGTATGGCACATTACAGCTGCTGCTGTCAGGACTTCCTCAGTCCTCCAAAGTACACCATCCGGGGATTTGGGAGACATTCTGGCTGCAGAAGTCAGACCACTACCATCCGTCCGTCAGGTAAGTGTGCCATATAGTGTTGTACACTATTGATTCCCAAATAGTGCACACTAACCAAATCATTGTAAAAAGAATATTAGCAGATATTGCCACTTTATGTAGCACCTGAAGTTGGTGTGTGATATGTTCCCAGCATCATCAGTGATGTCTGTGTTATTTTTGCATGTTCACATATTATTCATGCTGAACACTAATTACAGTGTCACTTCCTTCTGAAGCCACTAGATCGTGGACCACATCTTTCGCCACACACTGAAGGAGCCAGATTCTGTAGCTGACATCACAGGAGATCTCAATACCACAAAGAGCTGTGGCTGGAGCTGGTGAGTTTGAATTTGCATTGCACATCTGGCATGAACACCTCAGTGCTACAGTGTGAGCAGTCACATGTCGTTTTACACAAACCAGGTCACACGTGGAACATGAGATACCTGCAAAGATTATTTGACCAAACTTTTGTGTTGTTGCACATGATATACTATGGCAAATAATTATTCTGTTGCAACCTCTGTCTTTCAGGTGCTGAGCACAATGAGTCGCTTGATGAAACTGAACCATCCACCGGTGGAGGGTGGCGGGCAATCCAAGGAGAGAATCCAATCCTCCTCCAAGCAGCTATGTCAACGGCCAGCAATGCTCAAGAAGAGGAGGATGAGGAGGAAGAAGATGAGGATGAAGAAAAAAATTAGGTGCTGATCGTGGAGGAGTACCTGGCAAGGAGGCAAAATGACATCTTGGCAATCTATAGGGAAGAGAGTGCATGACACCATGCCTTGGCCATGAAGATGATGGAGGGCATGTTGAAACTGTTTCAAAGTGTTCCTTCATGGTCAACACATGGAGGGGACCTAACACATCTACCTGCACCACACCCCATCCAGTCACCTGTACCACAACCTGCACAGGCACCCCCCCACGTACCCAGGCACCACAACACCTGCACATGCCCCCCACACAGTCACGTACCCCCTCTTTGCCCAGTCACATCCCCCACCTGTACAGGCACCCTCATCCCCTGAATAGGCAGGCCTCCCCATGCTCACCCTCTGTTATAACACAAAAATGAGAGGCAAACAAAGTTTCAAAGTAATAACAGCCAAATCCTTTGCTGAGATGTGAGGAGAGAAACAAAACGAGTTGGTGTTTGCTTGACTTTTTCTTTTTTATTCTTTTCTTCTTCTAACACACATACAAGCACAGCCAACGCATTTTGCCTAAACATGGGCTTCTTCAGCGCTGCAAACATGCCAAAAATACATATAAGTAATTCTTCTAAAACGTACATGGTACCTATAAAAAAACAGATGTTGAGTTTTATATATCTAACAATACACTACAGAGTATACTATTTCGTAAAGAAACAGCTGTGAACAGCATTTTCACCACAAGAGCGCACATCCGCCCTGCACAAAATGCGCTATTCTGTTAGGTGAGATGATTAGAATGAGTAGGAATTGCAGCAAAGAGGAAAACTTAGAGCTCAATGTTAAGCAAACAATCACTAAACTTCAAAGGAGGGGCTACAAAAACTGTGATCTCCAACGTGCTGTGGCTAAAGTCAGGAACATCAGCCGTAGGGACACTCTAAATACTAAACAAATCATGGATTCGGAAGAGTGCCTGTCATTTATAACTACACACTCCAGACTTAACCATGAGGTATTTAAAATTCTCAACAAACATTGGACTTTGCTAAAAAGGGTTCCCAGAGTCAGTAATTAGATCTCGAGCAAACCCTCCATTACCTCTAAAAGGAGTAAGACAGTAAGAGAGGTTCCATGTCCTAGTTACACCTTACCTTCAATGCAGGAACCAAATATTTGGCTTCTATACGTGTGGGGATTGCAACATATGCCACATGGTTGTGAACAAAATAAAAGAGTTCAGATATATTACTGAGAAGGGACACAATATCCACCATTTCATCAATTGCCAATCTTGCTTCGTGGTTTTATGCTATCATTTGTGTTTGTAACAGAATATATATTGGCAGTACCACACGCCAATTAAGAGTTTGTATACAAGAACACCACAGGGCATGTATCAACCAAGACACTGCTTACTTTTTGGTCTCACATGATTGTATTAGTGGGGCAAACAGGACTAACTTTAAGTTTCATGGTTTTGATCTAGCTCTACCAGATAGGAGGGGTAGAGACAGGAAACAATATCTTAGACAACTGGAGGCTAAGTGGATATATACTTTAAGATCTGTCAAGATGGGACTCAATTTAGATCTTGAGTTACATTCCCTCTGACTTATCTTTAATTTCACTTTTACTATGCTTCTCTAGGAACCTTTTGCACATCTACAGTGTGATATATCTGGAATTACATGATCTTTTTGCTTTCCTGCAATGCTTGTTTCTCCAATGGGGACCTTGCTAAGTACAGTCATTCATTTATTTTGGGGAAACATGTAGACCAGGTTCCCTTGACATAGGGAGGCCACACACAAATCCGCTGTCATGTGCCGTAAGGATCTTGACCATCATGGGCACCTTTTGTTGACTAACAACCAAGTGTTGAGCATGCTTGAAGAATTTCAGGCGTGGCCTTGCTGATGCATTTGACTTATGCTAAATCGATCTGATCTGGCTAGGAAGGGCTGTGTTATAGAATTGGCTGTTTTACAATCTTTGGGATCATGAGACATTTCTGTTTGGTGAATTGGAAATGTAACACTTATGCTTATTAAGACAATGATGGGGCAACATCTATATACTTGCTGCGCCCCATCGGTGTGAATTGACCAGCTGATGATTTGTGAAGACTGTTTTGGGATATGTGTTAACATCTTTACGTACTAGCATTAAATGCTATTTATAGTGTTTACTTGTGTTCTTTGCCTCTTCCTCTCTTTGCTTAGCAAACCAAAATAAACATTACCAAAGGATTTCTGAGAGATTTGTGATTTTTGGACGCTCTTCAGTCTCCGACATTCTTTGCTCCAGGGTTTTACAAATACGGAGACACGTTAGGTATTTGTTTTCTCTGCTCTTCACGTGTGGTGGCACCAATCTCTTGAACACTGGGTTAGGGACAACCCAATGGGGTGTGAGCTGCTCTTTCTAATGCATGTTTTTTGTGGTACATCGAACAATGAGGACGATGGACAATAGAGGTGCAAAGGTGAAATAATTGCTGCCTTGAGACATGGATCATATACGGTGGTTTTGAATTTCCTTTATGCATCTCAATCGATAGCAGAGCTAAAGGATGGACAAATTGATATTTAATATATTTATGCTTTTATCCATTAGCATGGAACAGACAGTTACAGTCTCAGTGTGACGCGGTTATTTACTCAATACGTGACCAAATTCAAATTATAAGCACTAGTAAGAACTTGTTCATTTTAGGTGGGATTGCGAAATTTTGGTACAGTATGTCAGTAGTTCACATACATCTTTTGGACACCCTTTCAGGCCAACTCTTTCCTTGTACCCTATTTATACGTGATTCGGGTATGTGTATCATTTCCTTTTTCCTTCCTCTTTTATTCCTTTCTGCTTCCCTTCTTTTTCCCATCTCTTCTGTTGGGCTCGATTTTCCAGTCCTGCTTTATTTTGTCTCTCCCTGATTGTTGCTGAATCTCCCTCATGCAGTTTAAATATGGGATGAAAGGCCAAATGGGGAAATCTAAAACTTACAATGATGTTTTCTGTGTTTGGTTGGGACTCAAATGTTTTTTAGTTTAAGTGGTTTTGTGCATGTTATGTTGCTACAATTATTGTGGTTGTATGTGTTTTCCCATTGTTCTCTTATTATATGTTTTTTCAATGTGAAAAATTGTTAGTGTGGATTTATTCATTTTGTTTACTATCTCTAGGTCTTTTTCCTTATTCATATGGACGTCTGGTATTGGGTGTGGAACTTTCTGATGTCATGTGTTTTTTATAAGTACCATGTATGTTTTAGACAAATATATTTATATGTATTTTTGGCATGTTTTCAGCCTTGAAGAAGCCTATGTTTAGGTGAAACGCGTTGGCTGCGCTTGTTTGTCTGTTTGAAGAAGAAAAGAATAAAAAGAAAAATTCAAGAAAAAACCAACTCGTCTTGTTTCTCTCGTCATATCTCAGCAAAAGATTTGGCTGTTATTACTTTGGAACTTTGTCTGCCTCTCATTTTTGTGTTATAATATGTCTAATGTGCAACCAATTGGTAGCTGGTCACTTGAGGTGGGCAACAATAATTACGTGTTAATTTTGTGATTACTTTAGGTGGTGCAGTGACGAGGTTCCGTAGCTGCCAATGCTTGTTCAGACCATGACCCCCTATACAGGCATCTCCCCTACCTGTACAGGCACCCTCACCCACTGTACAGGTACCTTCCCCACCTGTACAGGCACCCTCACCCCCTGTACAGGCACACCCACCTGTACAGGTACCCCCAACCCCAGTACAGGCACACTTTTGTAATAAAAAGATTTCCTCTTGGTAAGTAGGAGTCAGGGTGCCAGTGTATGTAGAATAAAAGGTAGTAGGTTTATTGAAGAGGTTACAAGTTCAAGTAAAGAACCCTATTAGGAGCAGCATCCTCTCTGCTCAGCCCACTCTATCTAACTGCCAACCAACCTCCAGTCGCATATCAACATTCCATGACATCACACACTGGCTGAGCAGAGCAGAGAACAATGGAGGTGTCACAGAAAGCATCACAAGCATAGCAAATTATAACACATCTCCTTCCCTTAGAAATAATAAAATGCAAACAGAGACCATAGGGGACTCTAGCTTAAAAAAATCCTATAAATTATTGACACAGTGGTCGCATCCTCTCATCCATACAAAACCAGAAACACACCCATATAGAGGTTCCACAGAACTGTACTACTCAACCAGGCACAAACAATCAAATGAACGACAGAATGGGTATCTTTAAATCCTTACTCAACCCAGAACAGGGCATCTTGTGCGTAACATAATGGGTGTCTTTTAACCCTCGCTCATCCCAAAACAACAGGATATCACATGAATTTTAACAACAGGTCTCTTTCAACCCACATTCATCCCAAAACAACAGGGCATCTTGTGAATTTAGCCACAGGACTAGCACTACACGTTCACCCTCTACTGCATACTCGTGCAAGCTTCGGGATGTTCATCCTCTTGCAGGCTTAGGGACTCACACCACACATTCACTACACTCACCCTCTACTTCGTGTTTTTTTTTTCCTGTTTCTCATTTCCTGTATGAAATCTTTGGGTTCCGGCATGACTGCGGAGTTTCCGCCACTAGAATAGAGTTTACGTCCTCGGAGCAGGGACTCCGCACTTCTGGGCGGAGAGTCCGCACCGTAGGTGGAGATTACGCCGTTGAGCCAGAACCCATAGATTTTATTGAGAAAATGACAAACAGGAACTGAAAAGCAAGAAGTTCAATACAGGAAGGTGCAGGCAGCCATTTTATGGTCATTCTGAGCCATCCTCACCTCCAAGCAGGATCCTCTGCCATCCTGCTGCTCTGTTTAACTAACCTGCCCCTAACATGACTGAGGGACTTGAGGACAAGGCTCCCCCTTTCAGTGAAACTGAATTCAACATACTAATTGATGTGCCGTAAGTGCTGGGAGGATGTGTCAGTACATTATCAGCTCAGGTACCTGAAAGTTTTCATGAGACAGTGACATATGATAATAGGCGGACATTAGACCTGCATTTGTGATGCATTCTGCATTACACACAATAGAATTGGTCACGTGAATGGAGGCCCTTTGTGAATCAATTCCAAGATATTTTCAATACCTCTACATTCATATGTTTCATGTTACGAATCCTAAACAGAACTCCACACAGATGCTTACCATTGTGCATTCAGTAATATCGGAGTACATCACATATGCAACATGGAGCTTGAAGGAGTGTGTGGTAATGTTACTATGATATCTTGCTAGCCATCATGATACAACATGGATAAACAGTAGATCATGGGCAACAAAGTGCTGAACATTCCTAGCCTCACTATGTCAGCATCACAACTACTGTGTCTCAGAGTCCAATATTAAATTCCTATTGCAATACTATCCAGGGAGGTCTCACACATGCAGTGACATTTAATCCCTTATGGTTATAAAGTCCTTTGAGATGCTGTCCACACTATTCACTGAAATGTGCATGAAATGTGTTGCATAGCTAATCTTTTGACTCTTGACAACAGCTATTGTTTACTTTCATTATGTATAGCTTACAGAGTAGTCTCAGGATGAAATTTATGGATAGAGTGTTAAATGTCCACCAATCATCATTGACAACAGACTGTGAAACCACATAAAGGCAGTAACACAACTGATTGCTCAACAGAAAAAAGTGTCAACCAGCTGGTCATGCATCTGCATACCCTGCCCTCTGTTTTGTATAATGGCATGGTTGCCAGGATTCAAACCTAGGTGAGGGTTGAGAGGTATGAGTAAGCCATGATTTACTGTAATGTTGTGCAAGACACAACAGGCTACTATTATCTTGCACACAACTTCAGGGGAGTACGGCAGCACCTCCTGTATGGTCAAGACATCTGAATAGCAACTTTAGGAGGCCAAAAGTGCGCTCTTTGATGGCTCATGTTCATTTGTGTGCCCTATTCTACCTACGCTGAGGTACAGTGGTTGCACATCTGTATGGTGTGAGGAGATGAGGGGAGAGTGCATATGCAGCATCACCTGAGGAAGAAAATAAGGAAGTATTTTTACATGTCCCTCTTGCATCAGTAAAGTTCATAATGTATGAAATGGTTCATGCAGTATCTGTTGGGGTCATGTATGTAAAAACAACAATTGATGGACAGAATGCAGAACAATGTCAAACATTCACCCCAGTACAGAGATCTGGGCCTAAATCCATCGTTTTTTTGCTCACCATGCCATTCCAGTTTGAACCCAGCCATATGCAAATCAGTCTTGACCCTGTGCCTCATGGGAACAGTCCAGCCCGAACTGCCAAGCCAGGTCCTCCCTGGACTGGAAACAAGCATCCTAGGACCGGTTTCGGGGTTTCACCCCTCTTCAGCCAGGATAGCTTGATTCCAGTGGCATGGAGAGCACGGGACCCACGTCTGGGCATACCCGTCCCACTCGGGGTGACAAATGCAAAAACAACAATTGATGGACAGAATGCAGAACAATGTCATACATTCACCCCAGTACAGAGATCTGGGCCTAAATCCATCGTTTTTTTGCTCACCATGCCATTCCAGTTTGAACCCAGCCATATGCAAATCAGTCTTGACACTGTGCCTCATGGGAACAGTCCAGCCCGAACTGCCAAGACAGGTCCTCCCTGGACTGGAAACAAGCATCCTAGGACCGGTTTCGGGGTTTCACCCCTCTTCAGCAAGGATAGCTTGATTCCAGTGGCATGGAGAGCACGGGACCCACGTCTGGGCATACCCGTCCCACTCGGGGTGACAAATGCAAAAACAACAGTTTGTATGTGTCATAAGGATTTGTGACTTATAATGGTTGTGTATATTAAAACAACAATTATTCACATCAGACTTGTCTGGGGCTTGAGTACTTACCCAGAAGCCACATGTTGGCAAATTCTTCCGCTGCCAGCTGCCGGGCAAGATGTGACCTACGGAATATGTAGCTGTCATGTGTACTTCCTGGGAACACTTCATGCACATCACAATAATGGTAGGAATCCTTAGCAACCCTTTGCCTTTGTATCCGTGTATGAGGCATACGTATGTGGAGATGCACTCTCCTATTGATGCAGCTCAGTACCTGATGCAAGCATCAGGAGTAGCTTGCCTGAAAGATGCCAACAATATCACTGGACACCCTCCGGAGAGACCCAGTAGCAAAGAAATGCAGAAATGCTGAGATGTTGACATAGGCTGGGATGGCATGGGAGCGGCAGGTCTCATAGTCAAGATCCTGCTCCCACTCATAAACCATCTACAAGATGACATCAGGGGACAAACGGTATCTGGCTTGACATCTTGGCTGGGCATCCCAAAGAGGTTGATCCTTTATCAAAAGATCTCTCTACTCTCCTCCTCCTTCTCCTCAAATCATTCTGTCGCATGACAAGGGGCAAACCGACAAACACATTCAGTGACATGTTGAAAGGTCTTAAAGGGTTTGTGTGTGGCAGCTCTGAGTTTATGTCTGCAGCCAGGCTGGGATTGGCTGTTGGGCTAACAACTTTCAGCTGGTATTTGGGGGGGGGGGTTGATAGGCTCTGATACAAGTGTGCCATGATGAAATTACACTTACTCCACCCCGAATGCGGAGATTCTGCCCCAAGAGTGGAGATTTAACCCCGACTGCAGAGATTCTGCCTCGATTGCGGAGATTCCGACCACAGTGTGGAAACTCCACCCGCCCAGTTCGGAAACTACGTCCCAAGTGCTGAAACTCCGCAGTCGTAAAGATACTACTCATAAGGCCCTTTGTCAATACCGAAAAGTCATAAAGTTGGACTTTTGGTCTAAAGTTATACTTTTGGTCTAACTTTACCTTTGTGATTTGGGCCCTCAGGGATTAATGAAATTTTTTCACAATTTATAACTACCCTCAGAATTCCTACAGGACTAAGTCAAGCTCAGTGACGGTGCCTGAGAGGGGAGGTTGCATGCTTGGTGTGGTCCTAGAGGTAGGCCAGGATTGTCCTTTTGTGGAAGGAGAAGTAAATGGCCATCCTGTACCATTTTTAATGGCCATCCTGTATCATTTTTAGTTGGTACAGGTGCGACCTGCTCCACGTTCAGCCGGTGAAGGTTCCCAACCTACCCCTCTTGAGAAAAGAAGTCCAAGTTGTAGGTATTTCAAATAAACAGGTGACTAATAAGTTGTCACCTAATGTCCTGGTGAAAATTGGTTCAACTATAAATAAGCATGAATTTATATTCAGTGACATGTATCCAATTCATTTGTTGGGTTGCAATCCCTTGTGTAAATTGAACTGTGTGAACTTCTGCACACTGGACAGAGTTGGCATTCAAACACAAGATGAAGATTTAGATTTGAAAATAAAATCACAAAAGTTAAAGTGTTTCTAGTGCTCACCTCAGAGGATCTATCTCCAGATTTAAAACATACTTTCAATAAGGAGGTGTGGGATTTTTAGGAAAAGAAATTGGGTTAATTAAAAATGCAGAGCCAGTGCAGATCATTGTAAGACCAAATGCAGTGCATTGCAGTACTCCTCAATATGGCTTACTTGTGAAGCAGAGGACGAGATTTCACCTGTCATTGATAAAATGATTATACAGGGCATTTTAAAAGAGGTGCTAGGAGTTCATGTAACTCTCTGATCATGTGAATAACAAAAGAGCGGAAAATTGTGCACAGTAAAAGACTTACACAAAATTAATGATATAGTGAGTGAGCCCATGTTGTCTCATGGTACTGAATACTGCAGAAATTTTGTTTCAGATTCCAGCAGAAGCTCAGTGGTTTACTG
The DNA here is from genome assembly GCA_963921515.1 of Calotriton arnoldi. Lineage (NCBI taxonomy): Eukaryota > Metazoa > Chordata > Amphibia > Caudata > Salamandridae > Calotriton > Calotriton arnoldi. Next base: position 149,074 of record CAWUFW010019676.1, read on the forward strand.
TCATACATTTGTGTCACTCCTTTTTCTTGACTCCTCTTGATGAAAATAGTCAATCAGTATCTTTTCACGTTCGGATTCTAAAATAAAGTTTTCATTTGATAAAGAATCCCCCAAGGCTATACAGAAAGTCCTTCAATCTTTTCCCAAATACTAAATAAAGAACTGGAAAGTTTAAATTTGGCTTGTGATTCAGTACTGGTACTGTTCATCAATGGCCTGATGATAGAAGCCAGAACAAGAGAGGGCTGTAGACTTGATACAAATGGTCTGTAAAATCATTTGATGGATTTAACCCAGATCTCTTGACTGGCGGTGAATGTTTTGATTTTTTCTTTATTCCGTCCATCAATTGTGTGTCTTTTGCTTCCTCGCCCTAAGTGTGCTGGGTATGCCCAGACGTGGGTCCCTTGCTCACTTTGCCACTGGATTCAAGCTAGCCTGGCTGATGAGGGGTGTTACCCCGAAAAAGGTCCCAGGATGCTTGCTTCCGGTCCAGGGAAGACCTGGCTTGGCAATTCGGTCTGGACTGTTGCCATGAGGCACAGGGTCAAGACTGATTTGCACATGGCTGGGTCTGAACTGGGGTGGCGAAGTGAGCTAAAGAATGATGATGGATTCAACCCAGATCTGTGACTGGTGGTGAGTGTCTGAAAAGTGTCAGCACTCCGCCCATCATCTCTTTGTGTTTGCTCTGTAAAATCATTCAGCAGAAAAATGTGCATAAGCATCCCCTGCCAAGTTGCAATACTTTCAAAGAAGTCATTTATTTATGACACAACATTGATATAGAAATGTGATATGTGTCCTAAGAATGCATTTCTGCAATTTTGAGACTGAACCCACCAGTTACACAGAGAAAAGTGAGGATTTTTTTGCGAATGTTTGACTACTAGGGTCAGTGGATTTCAAACTTTACCTTGATTGCTAAGCCTCTACAGAGGTTGACTCACAATGATGTGGAATACCCAGTGCCATGGGACGAAGAATTCATGCAAGCTATCCCAGTGCTTGGACACAGTCTATGTAGCATGCCTGCTGTAGGAATGCCCAATTACAAGAAAGATTTTTATTTATTCTGTCACGAAAGACAAAGGTGCACACTTTCTGTTGTGACCCAACAGTATGGAGTGGCAAATCAGGTCATTGAATATTTTTCTGCAACACAGGATCCAATAGCCACCACTCTGCCTGGTTACATGAAAAACATTGCAGTACCTTCTTTGGCAATTGCACAGAATGAGGCGATTGTGTTGAGGTACACACTCATTGTGTTTGTTCCACATTCAGAAGAGACATTGCAAACTTGAGACCGTACTCAGCATCTCACAAATAGCCACTTGATTAAGTATAAGCTAATAATCTTGGCAGAAGAGAATATTTAAATCAGACTATGTAATACTGCCACACTCTTGCCTTTGCCAAAGGAGGATAGGGAAACGAAGCAGATGATGGTTATCATGACTGTATTGATGTGACAGATTTGTGCACCAAACCGAGACCAGCCACTCAAAATGTTCCACTCAAGCTGGCTGATTTGATATTATTTGCAGGTGGAGCTCATCATGGAACTCTTCGAGCAGCATATGCAGTCTGCACAGTGACACATATTGTGGAAGCATCATACCTGTGTAATGTAACATCTGCACAAATAGCAGAATGGATTGTGATTACAAAGGCATGTTGTGTGGCCAGTAAATTGTGTGTTACAATCTACGTAGATAGCCAATATGGTTTTGGAGTGGTTCACAACTTTGGGCTGTTATGTCCACAAAGTAGTTTTATGACATCATCTGGAACTCCCATTAAAAATGTACCACAAATTCAAGATTTACTTGCTGCCTTGCAAATGCCAAAGAAAATTGCTGTTGTAAAATATGCCGCTTACAAGGGTGAGGATGACATGGTTTCAGTATGCAATAACTTCACAGATGAAGTTGCAAAATGCTGTGCTCTTGTGTCTGGTATATTAAAGTTGGATGATAATTTTTAAACCAAAGTGGAAAATTTGAACAACAACTTTAGATGAGCTTAGGGACCTACAAAGTTAAGTACCAGAGTTAGAAAAAAATGTTAGGCAATACAGGATGTTTTCAGGATACAAATGAACTTTGGAGGTCAGTTAATGAGAAATTTGTGGTGCCAGATTCATTGCTATTGCAGATGGCAAACTACATTACCGTACCTACACACGTGAGATGACATGGTATGACAGCGATGTTTAAGGAATATTGTTTTAATCCTTATTTTAGAATGATTATAGAAAGCCTGTGTCTAAGATGTGCAGCTCTTCAGCAGGTAAATGTTAATAGAAAGACACAAGTGGCCATGAGTCATTTGTGAAAAATCAGAAGCTCCTTTCACAAGATTGCAATTAGATTTTGTAGAGATGCTACCCTATAAATCATTTGCATTATATTTTAGTGGTCATCTGTTTATTCAAACTCACTGTAGCCAAGCTATAACTGAGGGAATTGATTCTTTGGAATCAGATGGGAAAACTCATTTTTAAAATGAGGCGATGAGATTTCGATGCATAGTCACTGAGCATTGTCCAAGGCCCTGAGTCCAAGTTTGTCGGAATCCAGGCGGTATTTATCGCACATCATAAATAACAATTCCACAGGGTACGTTATTTATTGGGTTTGATAAATAGCACCTATTCTGATTTTTGGGTGAATAATATGCAAATCTTGGTGTCTAAAGCACCCAAATCTGTATACGATGATAAACATCGTACACTTTTCCCCTGTTAAATTTTGACAGGCTAAACTTGTCAAAATTAAACAAATGCAACTTGGTGTGTTAAATAATATCCAACTCAGAATTCTGTAGCCCTGCACAAACAAGAGTTGCACAGGGGCCGGAAAGTATCTACACTCATAATCAGGACCCCAAAGTTCCATTGCAGTTACCATCCTGAACCATCAGGTGTGGTGGAGAGGGCCAACAGCAATATAAAAGCAAAACTGACAAACGTTTACTCTTCAACCTCACTACTTGGTGTGTTAAATAATATCCAACTCAGAATTCTGTAGCCCTGCGCAAACAAGAGTTGCACAGGGGCCGGAAATTATCTACACTCACAATCAGGACCCTAAAGTTCCATTGCAGTTACCATCCTGAACCATCAGGTGTGGTGGAGAGGGCCAACAGCAATATAAAAGCAAAACTGACAAATGTTTACTCTTCATCCTCACTGAAATGTCCAGATGTGCTTCCTCTAGTTCTACTCAGCAAGAGAAGTACCACAAACAAAAGCACAGGACTAACACCACATGAGGTGTTGATGGGGAGGGCCATGAGGATTCCTGGGATTCGTTCAGCTGCACTCCTGTATATTACTGATGAGCTGCGATTATATTACTGCAAAGATCTGGCTGATTTAGTACTTCCTATTTCTCACCAGGTGAAGCTTGTGACATCTTCAACAAGTGAAGAACCATGCCATGACCTACAGCCTGGATACTGAGTTGTGGTGAAGAAGCACGTTAGGAAGGCATCTTTGGAGCCCCAGTGTAAAAGGCCCATACCAAGTCATCTTGGTGACAAATACTGCTGTAAAGTGTGAAAGCTTTCCGCTTTGGATCCATGCATCTCACAAGAAGAGATTGAAGACTGCTGATGAAGAAGTGGTGTCACAAACCACTAATTCAGAGAGTCCAACTCAAATTTGCTACATGGAACCAGAACAGGAAAGAACAAAGAAAAAGAAAAACAAGAACAACAAAAACACAATCAAGAAAATCTTACTTTAAAAACTCAAATTCTGAAAACCCCAAGAGCAATTCAAGAAGTTCCAGTTGCAAGTCATCGAATCAAGAAACAAGTGAGGATGAAAATGAGGCAAGTGATGCAAATGTGATCGAAGAGGAAAGCTTGATACAAGCTGATTGGTCTGAAGGTGTGAGAGAACGAAGGAGAGCTTCGAAAAGATTTGGCAGTCTGAAGAGAATTGACATAAATTCAGCTGAAGCAGTGAAGTATCTGAATTACAAAGGCTTTTGAAAAACCTGAAGTCAGAAGATCAAGAAGAATGCCAAACAAGAAGTATGCAGTTCCTGAAGGGCATATCTGGCAAAGATTGAACCAGAAGAAGAGAGATTGATCTAAGAGACTTTCAATTACTATTTAAAGAACATCCATGAATTGACAAGAACTGAAAGTAAAGGTGACCGATAATGAATATTTTCCTGATGGTATGATCAAACTGAATTTTTGAGTTTTTAAGAAGAGAAATATTTGATTTTTGAATTTTTCATGAGTGGGCCTGCATAACTCTCTTATATTCGAATTATGAAGTTTGTTTTTGTCTGTGCCCCTATTTAAAAATTTTGCCCATAACTAAATACCCACAACTGAAGAAGATTGATTTTGTACTTATTGAGTTTCCAGTTGAGAATAGATTTGTGGCTGCATAATTGTTTATGAACATTTGATTTGAACTGAAGTGCTATGTGAACTATTTTTCTCATGCTCTAAAACTAATATTTTAGAGATTTGTTTTATATTTTGCACCTAGTGTTTGAGGTCAAGAGTTTAATACAAGGCAGTTTTTATAAAAAGAAGATGGCTACAAGTAAAGAAAGATTTTGCTTGGCTTTAGAAATAGATTTTATGATTTTTATTTTATTAGTATTAATTGTTCTTTAGTGAGCCCTGTTGGAGCTGTTTTGATTCATCATGCAGTTGCAGGGTGGGGAGGGGATGTTTTCGCTCTTCACTTGTTTTTGCTACTCACAGAGCAGAGTAAACTGGAACATGTTGTGTGGGATGCATGCTTGGTACCTTTCAGGGCACAGATTGTTGTTGCCAGAGAAATGTGTGGAATTTACAGCTCTGTCTCGGAGTCAAAATACAGGGGTCTGGCCAGCTTCTTTCTTGACCTTGACACAGACCAGTACGGTCAGCTAGGTTTTTCGTAACAGAAGAAAGGGGGCGAGGTTTCTAGAATCTTCTCCTCAGGTTGAGTGAAGGTATTAAAGGCGGGAAATCTTGGCACCCAGACTGGAGCTTGCTTGTGGAACAGACGTGTTACCGCAGGGAACTTTTGAGGGTCCCGATCGAGAATTCTGCCTGGGCTGTCAAGGGCTCCTCCAGCCGAGTTTGGCAAGAATGTCGAGTGAACGATCGGTGAAGTATTTCTTTTACTTACTTCATGTATATAATTTCTAAGTTTCTCTGCTCCATGTATATATGCCATTTGTTATTCTGTTTTTCTGCCTAAGTTACTTGAGATTTGGGAGTCTGCATTAACCGATATATTTTGCCTTCCTTTTCAAGGTATTGGATTAATAAATATGTGTGTCACTTTAAATGCACCTGAATCTGTTTTCTTGCCTCACCTTAAGAGAGTGCTGGGTCTTGTTTTATTGCCTCATCTTTTGGGAGTGCTAATATACGTATCTTATTTAAAGGTGCAGCAGTACATTTGCCTCCTCTCGGGAGTGCTGGGTTTAGGTGTGTCCTATTGTTTCAAATCAGAAGCAATACATTTTGGCGTCACAAATAGAATTCAAAAATTAAAAGGGGAAAGAAAAATTCCCAGATACCAATTGAAATACCTGGGTGGGAAGTAGCCACCTATTGTGTGCTTGCCACGAGTGGGCTCATTGCGCTGGGCTGAGTGAAAATTGAAATGTGGTTTTAGCCAACGCTGAGTGAAAATTGAAATGAGTGTTTAGTCAACGCTGAGCCAGCACAAGTGGTTGCGTGTTTCCAAAAGTGCCTGTTGAGAAAGGGAAAGAGCTTAGCACGTTAGGGCGAAGAGGCTGGATCCTCTTATGTGCTTATCGTAAAATGCATGAAAAATGTGTTCAGCTGCAGCAGGAACATGAACAAATGTAAAAACAGTTTGTTGAAGCCAAGAATACCTCTACGATGTTAATTTGTCAAAATAGGCTATTACAAGATAAGTTGGAAACTTACCAGACTGTAGCAGAGAAGGCTGCAGTACGTATCGCACAATACAAGTATAAGAAAAGGAGGGAAGGGGTTAACAAAAGAAAAGTGCGTTTAGCCATCGCAAAGGTAGGAATTGATTCGGACCCAGAAACATGGGATGGAAATATTTGGGATTCTTCAGAATTTTCAGACTCTGGGGGAGAGTGTGGCCAAGCCGATAGCCAGGGTGAGTCGGAAGAACGAAAGGTGGGTCAGGCACAGCCCATATATCAACGGAAGATACAGGGTGGTCCAAATTATCCACAGGGGGTTGCAATGGATTCTATGGAGGATTTTACTCAGCAGGGGATTAATGACATTCTAGACAGATTCCGACAAAGACCCGGAGAAGCTTTGCTTACATGGATGGTGAGGCTGTTTGATATGGGAGCGTCTGGGGTGATGTTAGATCATGGAGATGCAGTGACATTTTGCACACTTAGGGGCTGATTACGATGGCGATCCGCCCGCCATCATAACCAGAATTACCCCCGCTTATTATTATGGCGGGGGGTATCGTGGTGGACGCAAAGTGCATCCGCCGCTTTTCCGCCGCCCGGCAATTGTTACGATTGCCGGCTGGGCGGACTGGGGGCCTAATATGGTGGCGGTGCCTAGCAGGCACCGCCATCCATATTAGGATGTGTGGTTTTCAGAGCCTTTCCTTGGCGGTGATGCCGCCATGGAAAGGCTGGCGGGAATCGCTTTGGGGGCCCGTTGCGGGCCCCCGGGGGTGGAGGGGCGGGGGTGCACTTGGGGGTACCCATTGTACCCCCTGCATTGCCATGCACAAGGTGGCAGGCACCACGCGGTGCCTGCCACGTTGTGCATGGCAATGCACAACATGCCATTTTGGCATTGCGGCGGGTGCTGCTGTAAGCAGCACCCGCCGCAATGTCAAATATGCAGGATGCGACCGCCAGGGTGGCGGTCGCATCCTAATCAGTGGTGCGGGACCGCCGCACGTCTGGCGGCCGGTCCCAGCACCGCTAGGGTGCCCGCCATCCTAATGAGGCCCTTAGTACTGATCCTACTGTGCAGGAGCAGTTTAGGAATTACAGTGACAATAATCAAACCAGCCTGTTCCAATTGGCCGTGGTTGGATGTAGTCATAAATACCCAACAGAGTCGGACTTGCCAGTGAATGATAAACCTTGGTATACATTAAGAGATGCTATACAGAGGCTTAAGGAGGAAGTAATGAAAACTTCTATTTTTCTGGATAATGCACATAAGTTGATGGATGGGCTGTTGACTGCGTCCGTGAAAAATAAAATATTCCGTTTGGCTCCCCCAGCTTACAAACAGGTGATGATGACTTTTCTTATTAACCAGACTGGTAATAATTTGTCGCAGGTGATTGAGGCAGTCCGTGAGTTGGGAGAGTTGGGGGACTGGATAAAGACTGAAAGAGCCTCCAGGTCTGAGACTCATACAGATAATAACAAGCTGTCTAGGAGAGATATGTTTATGGTTTTGTTGAGGGATAAAGTGAAGAAAGAGCAGATAGATGGAATAGAGACTAGAAGTCTGTTGGAGATGTAACGTAAAAGAGGGTTGGACAAAAAAGAAGGAAGCAGGAAAGTGAATAACCAGAATAAAATGTAAGTGAGTCAAAGAAAGCCAGAGGTGGATGAAGAGGAAAAAGAGGGTGAGAGCACTGCCCATTTGAAGATGAAGGGAAGGAGAGATTCAGAAAGTGAATGGCTCAGTGAGAACCGGAGAGAGGAGGAGTTCCCTCGAGAGTATGACAGGTTGTACCCGGATTTGACTTGGGCAAGGGTTGGCAGATTGAAAGCAGATTAGGAAATAGGTCAAGCTCTGGTACAGAGATGGGCTCGCAAAGATAATAGACCTTATGTTAACACAGAAATTCATTGGAAAGATCGCAATGTTCAGAAGGTCCTAGCCCTAGTAGACACCGGAGCGGAGGCCACTTTGATATATGGAAATCCGAAAAGTTTAAAGGACAATGGGGCATATTATCAAGGGCCGGCGATAAATATCGCAAAGCGCGCTTAGCGCTTGCATATTTATCGCCGGCTATCTCTGGAATTTATCGCCCGGTTAGCGCGTTATTAACAGCACGCATCGCCGAGGCGATAAAAATGTCAGAGATAGCGTGGATATCGCCGTTTTCCATGGGAAAACGGCGATATCCTAGATGATAGGGCCTGTGGTCTTAGCCACAGAATCCACCCCCCATGTTAAGTATGCCTTAGTCAGGAATTTAACAGACGTTAAATTCCTGCGTTAAGGCATACTTAACGCGATTAAAATAATCGCTTCCCCGCATTGTAAATATCGCGAAGCTGCCTTCGCGATATTTACCCATGTTGTTTCCACAGACACGCCTACTTTGCATCTCATTATCGATGCGAAGTCAGGCGTGCTGGAAACGGGAGCAAAATCAGCAAAACACGCAATAGCGTGTCTTTGCTGATAAGGCGATATAATTATTGCCGCTTTTCGGCCGAAAACGGCCGCAAAAGCGGCGATAATTGTTTATCGCCGCCTTGTTAATATGCCCCAATATTTCACTATCACAGGTTTAAGCGGAAAAGAGACACCAACTATGCAGACAAGGGTCCAAATGAAAATAGGGAGGATAGCAAAAAGAGAGTACACTGTATTGATTGTGCCCCTCTCTGAATATATTATTGAAATTGATATCTCGAAGGGAATTACTCTGTATTTGGAGGACGGGTACTATCAATTTGGATCAAAAAGGTACATTTCAATTGCCGCCGTAAGGGTGGGTCACTTGAAGATTCCTCCAGTGAAGGTGCCCCAGGCTACTAAGGTAATTCATTTGAAACAGTACAGAATTCCAGGAGGGCATGACGAGATCAGTGCAACCATACAAGACTTGATAGAGGCAGGGGTGGTGATTTCAATCACTTACTCCTGGAATAACCCCATGTGGCCTGTGTGCAAAAGTGACAATAGTTGGAGCATGACAGTTGATTATCGCAAATTGAATAAGCACACACCTCCTTTGACTGCCACTGTCCCAGATACCGTTACCTTAACTGAGAAAACACAGAAGCATCCTGGGACTTGGTATGCAACTATTGATATTGCCAATGCTTTCTTCTCTACACCAATAGCCCCCGAGAACCAAGCGATACCAAAGGGGATGATGGACGGAGCGTTAGAGCAAATCAAACACTCACCCCCAGTCAAGTGATCTGGGTTGAATCCATCATCATTCTTTAGCTCACTCCACCACCCCAGTTCAGACATGGCCATATGCAAATCAGTCTGACCCTGTGCCTCATGGGAACAGTCCAGCCCGAACTGCCAAGCCATGTCTTCCCTGGACCGGAAACAAGCATCCTGGGACCGGTTTCGGGTTCAAAACCCTCATCAGCCAGGCTATCTTGAATCCAGTGGCAAAGTGAGCAAGGGACCCACGTCTGGGCATACCCTGCCAACTTAGGGTGAACAAAGCGATACCAAAGGGGATGATGGACGGAGCGTTAGAGCAAATCAAACACTCACCCCCAGTCAAGTGATCCGAGAACCAAGAGCAATTTGCTCTCTCATGGGCTGGTAGGCAATTCACGTTAAAAAAATAGACTCAGGGGTACTTGCATAGTCATACTATCTGTCACCGGCTGGTGGCGGAGCACTTAGATGAGGAACCAGTTACTCCTGGGGTACAGCTTTGCCTTTACATTGATGATGTGATGATAGAGGGGGAGATACAAGAGCAAGTGCAGATTCAGCTGGACAGGATTGTGGAACATTTGCAGAGTAAAGGATGGGAGATACATCCCGCAAAACTACAAGGACCCTCTCAAAGTGTAAAGTTTTTGGATATTCAATGGCATCAGGGACACAGAGAGGTGGTGCCACAGGTGAGACAAAAGATCAAAGAATTTGCTGTGCCATGAAATAGGAAGGAAGCTCAGAGGTTCATTGGATTGTCTGGTTTTTGGAGACAGCATAGCCCTCACGTGAGTCAGATTTTGGCCCCTTTGTACAAAGTTACGCGAAAGAAAAATGGATTTGAATGGGGAGAGCAGCAACAAATTGCGTTTGAATCAGCAAAAGAGGCTATACAGCGTGCTTTGGATTTGTGGCCAGTGCGGGAGGGGGATGTTGAGCTGAATGTGACCGTATGCTAATTGGAGTCTGTGGCAGAAGCAAGGAAAAATGAGGGTGCCTTTAGGATTTTGGACAAAGAAATTACCAGATGCTGGAGAGCGGTACACTCCCTTTGAAAAACAGTTGCTTGCATGTTATTGGGCCCTGGTGGATACTGAGCAGTTGACCCTAGGACACAATGTGATTTTGAGACCTGAGATTCCTATAATGCAATGGGTGATGAGTTCCCGCAAGACTCACAGAATAGGACATGCGCAGGAAGCCAGCATAATCAAGTGGAAATGATACATACAGGACAGGGCCCAAGTAGGTCCCAAAGGCATTGCAGTGTTGCATGAGCAGGTGGCACACGCCCCAATCGGAGATACAGAGGTGTTGCATGATGTGCCTGAGATACAGGAATCTCCTGTGAAGTGGGCCATTTGAAGAATTATCTTCAGAAGACAGGAAGCATGTGTGGTTTACTGATGGTTGTGCCAGGTATGTGGGGGTAAAAGGCACTGGAAAGCGGTGTCATACAATCCCGTGACCAAGAAATTGTTTGCTACTACTACGGAACGTCGTAAGGATTTTGGGGGCCTTGGGCCAAACCGATTTTGGGGGCCTCTGTTCAGAACAGGTTTGAATTTATGATCCAGTTTCAGCTCTTTCATGCCCTCTTTTGCCAGGTCACTGACAGGCTCAATCGCCCAAGATGTTTACATCTAATATTCAGGGATAGAGAGGTGTGTTTTCCATATTGTAACACAGCAGCAGCTCACTAATATTACTGCACATAATCTCTGTGACACCCTCCGGTTGCTCATATGTTTGATCCTATTGTTATCTAAAAGAAAACTTTTTTATTAACCAGACTGGTAATAATTTGCTATGTTGTATGAATCATAAACAAAACATTTCTCTGCAGAATGTCTGTAATAGACTCTCACACATCACCCACTTAAAAAATAAATTAAACGAAAACGGTATTCAAAACAATCTGTTTAAGAATTACTCAAGGTCATCAGAGCGAGATTCTATGCAGAACAGAGCTGGCTGTATCAGGGGGCCCTGAAAGGCTGGGGCCCTGGGCCAGAGCCCACTTTGCCCATGCCTTAAAACGTCTCAGCTACTACTAGAGAGGGAAAGAGTAGTCAGTTTGCAGAACCTATATGCTGTGTATCAAGCCTTGAAACAAGAATTGCCAGGAAAGTGTCATATATACACTGACTCGTGGTCCACTGCCAATGGGTTAGCCACTTGGCTTCCCACGTGGCATGCCCAAAACTGGATGATACATTCAAAGGAAGTGTGGGGTAAGGAGTTGGGGCTGGAGATCTGGGAAATCTTACTGCAAAGCACAGTTACCGTGTATCATGTAGATGCTCACTGTCCCACCGACTCACTGGATCGCTTGTTTAATTCCCTTACAAATGAAAAAGCTAAAATTTCGGAGGCCGAGGTGGCAACGCAAGATTCTACTCTGGTTGGAATTGCTAAATGGGCACATTAGAAGTGCGGACATTTGGGAGAAAAAGCTACTAGCAGGTGTGCAGAGAATAGAGGGATACATATTCCCCTAGATCTGATAAAAACCACACTAATACAGTGTCCTATTTGTCAGCATACCCAGCACAGACCAGTCTCACAGATAGTGAGAGGCCAGCTAGGCAGAGGAAAATTACCAGCACAGATCTGGCAGATTGATTACATTGGGCCCATGCCAACTAGTCGAGAATGTCAATATGTTTGCACAGCTGTGGACACATACTCTGGATATTTGATAGCATTTCCATGTAGATGTGCTACTTAGTTGAACACATTGAAAACGTTAGACTTGTCGATTTTGTACTATGGAATTCCGCTGCAAATTCAAAGTGACAACGGGTCTCATTTTAAACAGGCCCGGGTGGCGAACTCCGCTCCGCCAGCGGAGTTTGTGGAGTTTTGCCAATTCCACGCTCCGTTGGGAACACGGAGTTCAGGAAAAACTCTGACTCCGTGGCGGAGCGGAGGTAGCCCCTGCCGTGCCCATGCCCCTGCCCACACCCAAACAGAAAATAAAAACACTTACCTGCTATGGCGTCTCTGGGCTGCCCTCCTCCTCGCCGTGGTCTCTCCTCCTCACCGTCCTCGCCGGGTGCAGCATACCCCTGTGTTGTACGTCTTGCGAGGACTGCGCATGCGCAAGCGCACAGTCCTCCCAAGACGTACAACATAGGTGTATGCTGCGACCAGCGAGGATGAGGACGGCAAGGAGGAGAGACCACGGCGAGGAGGAGGGCAGCCCAGAGACGCCAGAGCAGTTAAGTGTTTTTATTTTCTGTTTATATTTGGAGGGTGGAGCGGAGTGGAGTTCCACTGAGTTTCTTTTTTACTCCATGGAACTCCGCAGAGTGCCACTCCGCATACTCTGCCCAGGGTTCATTTTAAAGGCAAATTGGTGCAGGATTATTGTGCACAACACAATATTGAGTGGGTCTTTCACATTCCGTATTACCCACAGGCTGCGGGCTTGATTGAACGAATTAATGGTTTGTTGAAAGACCAATTGAGAAAGTTGTCTGATGGGTCATTGAAAAATTGAAGAGATAATTTGAATGAAGCGTTACAAATACTGAACAATAGACCCTTGGCAAATGCAGAAACCCCTCTGAATGCGGATGCTAACCCCAGCTTTGCAGATTCAGCCTCATGTGGCCACTACTACAATTCTCTACTGGGAGACAGGTCCTGGAGCCTTGGCTCCATACCGGGCGACACCAGAGGATGCAGGTCTTGATTTACATGCTTTGAAACTGTACAGACTCAAACCAAGAGATATAGCACTCATTGAGACAAGAGTGGGAATCCATATTCCCCCGGAGCACTTTGGCTTAATCGCCGCTCGATCTGGGTTGGCAGCTCTCAAAGGCATTCAAGTGCTGGGAGGGGTGGTTCATGCAGACTAGCAAGGTGAGATCTAGGTTATTCTGCTAAACAGTGGAGACACTGATTTGGTAATACAAACTGGAGACAGAAACGCTCAAATAGTGATTATGCCAGTATACGGAGCGATTGTCAAGAAGGGAACTGCCCCAGCCCTTCTCACCGTACGAGGAGAAGGAGGGTTTGGCTCCACTGACAAGACTCCAGGGCCCAAGGTGTGGGTAGAATCTCCAAATAGTCCCCCTAAACAGGCAGAGGTCATTGCAACAGGAAAGGATAATGTCCTGTTAACCATGAACCCAGGGCAGGAGAAATGGAAACATGTGCCTGCTGATAAATATTATTTGCAAGAAAGAATAATACTTGTTTATTCTCTGTTCTTTTATATCCCAGTTTGTGCTCTGCTTGCACTTGCTGGAGTGTGTTTGGTCATGTTCGAGTGGGGCTGGGAGGGACCGGGAGCCCCTTACTCCGAAGTGACCAGCCGACAGCGCAGACTGACATCATTGCTGAATCGACCTGACAACGTGTGTTCCTCTCTTGCACGGACAGTCCTCAACAGGTCGTACTTTAGCATGACGAACATGAAGAGCACCATGGATATTATTTCCACGTGCCTAGTAGCTATACCTACCCCCGTCAATGTACTGCTGCAGTCATTCAATTTCAGAAATGCAGACGGGGCAGTGGAGGAAAATGATGTGAGAACTCACATGTCACCTTATGGGTTTTGCCGGTTTTATCCAGAAACTACTGATGATACTTGGAATAATCCAACACAAGTGATAACGTACAATGTCATTGAAGGGGACATTTGTTATAATCTAACCTGCGACCCAATTACCATTGGTAAATGTGCTCAAATACGACTTGAAGGAACTGAATCAAAGATGAAGTGAGAACAACAAATCCTATGCAAAAATCGAAATAAGAGTACATGTAAAAATATGCATAACAATATGACATGTAAGGATGTAGTATCTGATGCCAGTCATATCAAACCTGTTAAAGTGCCTGTAGGGTGGTTATTTTCTTGTGGTAATGTCACATACACATATATATTCCAGAAAATATCACAGGTGGACCGTATGCCTTTACTAGATTAGGTCTCATGATGTTCCCATTAAATTCAACATCAAAAGTCTGGAATAAGAGAAACTGTTCAACTCAGTGAACATTGTGATTCTGAAGTTCACTTATTATCTAAGTCTGAATATATCAGTTTAGCTGCTTCAATAGTAGGAATTCCAGGCTTAACCATTTATGATTCTAGGGCTGTTAGTGAATTAGCATGTTTGATAGTGAAAATATTAATCATACATCAATTGCTTTAGCAGAAATATTATTAGATGTGCGGGGGCAAGAAAAGCTATCTTACAGAACAGAGCTGAGAATGATTACTTACCCTTGAAACATGATCATAGATGTTCAGATTTCGATGGGATGTGTTGCTTCAATCTTTCAGATCATTCTAAATCAATTCAGTCCCACATTGAAGCTTTAAACAAGTTGGCTAAAGATGTCAAGCAGGATGTAGAAAAAGGATGATGGGATTGGTTGTTTGGGTGGTTACCGGATTTTAGTAAACTTTGCTCTGTTTTAGGTGGGATAATATTAGCAATATGTATCTTGATATCATTATGTTGTTGTATCCAGTGTGTACCTAGTCTCTTATCTATGCTTCGACCTAAAGAAGTTGATTTCAGACCAGTATGTTACGAAAGTCAATGGTCAAAGGCTGGAATGTAATACGATTAAGAATGATATATTGACCATTGACTCCATTTTGTATAACTGACTCCATTTTCTGTGCTGACTCCATCTTGTGTAGCTGACTCCATTTTCTGTGCTCGCACACAGTTGCAGGGTGGGGAGGGGATGTTTTCGCTCTTCACTTGGTTTCGCTCCTCACCGAGTAGAGTAAACTGGAACATGCTGTGTGGGATGCATGCTTGGTACCTTTCAGGGCACAGATTGTTGTTGCCGGAGAAATGTGTGGAACGTACAGCTCTGTCTCGGAGTCAAAATACAGGGGCCTGGCCAGCTTCTGTCTTGACCTTGACACAGACCAGTACGGTCAGCTCGATTTTTCGTAACAGAAGAAAGGGGGCGAGGTTTCTAGAATCTTCTCCTCAGGTTGAGTAAAGGAATTAAAGACAGGAAATCTTGGCACCCAGACGGAAGCTCTCTTGTGGAACAGACGTGTTGCCGCAGGAAACTTTTGAGGGTCCCGATCGAGAATTCTGCCTGGACTGTCAAAGGCTCCTCCAGCCGAGGTTGGCAAGAATGTTGAGTGAACGATTGGTGATGTATTTCTTTTACTTACTTCATGTATATAATTTCTAAGTTTCTCTGCTCCATGTATATATGCCATATGTTATTCTGTTTTTGTGCCTAAGTTACTTGATATTTGGGAGTCTACATTAACCAATATATTTTGCCTTCCTTTTCAAAGTATTGAATTAATAAATATGTATGTGTCACTTTAAATGCACTTGAATCTGTTTTCTTGCCTCGCCTTAAGAGAGTGCTGGGTCTTGTTTTATTGCCTCGTCTTTTGGGAGTGCTGATTTACGTGTGTTATTTAAAGGTGCAGCAGTACATTTGCCTCCTCTCGGGAGTGCTGGGTTTAGGTGTGTCCTATTGTTTAAAATGAGAAGCAATACAGCATGAAAGTAGGTGTTCCTGAAAGTTTCTTATTTCATGTATCATAATTTCTTGACAAGCTATTGGTTTATGTGTATGTAACTTTATTAGTACAGTCCTATTATTTCAACTATAGGTAAACAACGGGAGAGAGAGGGAAAAACGGGAGTCACTCTTAGTCCCCCAAAAACAATATCTATTCAACAACAAAAGAGTGCCACCAACAAAGGATGAGCTGGCAGGAGAAATCACTATAATTATTTAAAAGAACCCTCACTCACCAACCTAGTTGGTGACATGCTTCATCATTGGGTTCCCACCAGAGAGCCCGAGTGCCTCTCCGGTGTGCTACGACGCCTGATTACAGCGGAACAGGTTTTTTGTGTAGCGTGAGTGCAGTAAGTGAGTGAAAAGAAGTGGTTAAAAGGTGCCTTCATTTTATCCAAAAGAATTTTTAATGGTGGAAAACTAGGCGCCGTTAATAACAAGTGCGTCGGATGTTTGTAATGACTGGTTTTAATTGACCAGATACATTCTAATGTGCAAAGAAACAATTGGTCAACATGTTTCTGCTTCTAAGTGTATTTAGTGAAGCATTCGTCAGGACCAGCACACCACGGCGGTATGCGCACGCTAAGGCGCACCCTAACCTGTGGTGGAGTAAACCGAATAAACTCACGGTTTTCGTACAGCCCTCAGGATTTCTGAAAGCCGTTAGTATGTGAAGTATAAAAACACCTCACACCATGGGTCCAAGTGGGGGGCAGGACTTATAGTCACACTTTCATCAAAGTCCTCCACCCGTAACGCACCTGCTTACTCCCTTCCATGGACCCCGAAGACTCTCATCATGTTGAGTGTGCGGCTTTTACTGTCTGAAACCTATAAAATGAGCCCTTTTTAGGATGTGTGCCAGACTTTTCTCGCCTTTCAAACTGAGCAGTGTTTATGTCATTCAGCTTGTTGACTTATACTTAGACTTATTGCTTACTCTCACAAAGGCAGACTCCACGTTAGTCTGTTTATACTTAGGGCCCGATTTAGATCTTGGTGGTCTTACCGCCGTCCCGATGCGGTGGCGGTCCCAAGTACTCCGCCAATTTGAGGGTCTTTCACCGCCGTATGTAGATGCATGAAGGCTGCCTCGCAGTCTGCGTCGACAGAGTGTTTCTCGCCATGATTGCTGCACACCGCTGCTGACGCGGCGGACTCCAATGCTGGAGAATACTACTCTGTGGCCGTCAGCGTGGTGGGTTCCCACCGAGCAGATTTAGATTACGCAGTTGTGCTGGCGGTCTTCTAGCGATGGTTCTCAGACAGAGTGAGTCTGTCGCGGTACGAGCTCAACAATGCACCATCACTGTGGCCATTGGATGGATGCCAGTAGAACACACCTGTTGTCCATTGGTCAAAAGAAAACAACTGCATACCACACTATAAAACACACTCCATTTCAGACCATGATCCTTTGCCATTCCACAGCACTACGACACTTGCCAGCAGAGCTTTTCCCTGTTAAGTTAGGTTTTTGTGTTTCTTTTCCCTGTTACTTGTCCCTTCATCTTTTTTCATTTTACACCTAGTGGTCATTTTTTTAATTCGATATTTGTTTACACAATGGCGGCCCCAAAAATCCCTGTTTTACTGAGGGTGAGTTGTCGGTCATGGTGGATGAAATCATAAGAGTAGAGCCCCAATTCTTTGGAGCCCAAGCCCAGAAAACACCCCTATCACAGAAAAGGAAAATGTGGGCCAGAATAGTCGACAGAGTGAATGCTGTAGCTAACAACCTGAAAACACAAGAGGAAATTAGGAAGAGCTGAGGGGGAGGGTGCGTAACCTGGCCTCCAAGCTCCACATGAAGGCCAACAGGCCTGGTGGTGGTTCTCCAAGGCCCCCCGTACAACTCATGCCCTGGGAGGTAAAGGTCTTGCAGATCCTACATCTTGACAGCTTGACAGGAATATATGGTTGAGTGGAGTCTGGCAAGTTACACTTTACAAACTCTCACTAAACCTCAATGTCCTGTTTGTTTTGAAGTTGCTGTTCCTAATGTGTTCTGCACATATTTTCATAACATAGAAATCTCAAACTATCAGTTACAGATAATTTAGATTGTTTAATTTAGATTGTTTGTGTGACTGTATTGTGTTGCATCTAAGATGACGGGTGTCAATCTCCATTACATGTTACATGATGGTATGGTGCCTGTAAGTGTTATAGCACAAAATAACCCATTACCCATATGTGTGTCATTACAATCCATACAAAAGGAGCATGTGATTCATCAAAATAATGATAGCGTTTCCAAGCAGTACGCTCATATATCGTCCATTTTCTGTGTATCCAACCAAGAAAAATCCCACGGGAGTCTTGTTTAATTGGAAAGCCAATTCCGATTTTATTATTCAATCCAATTTCTCAACACAAAGATACATTATCCAATCAATCCAGCCAACGCGTTTCGTCCTACGCGGACATCATCAGGGCTGTAAATTGAAAACAAACCAGTCAATAATCGTTTTTTTACATATAAGTTCACACTTTACCACGATAAAAGTTTAAATCAATCACTATGAACATAATTGTTTAGACTCCCTACCTATGCTCAATCATGAGCTCAAAGCAATACAGTTATTGGTTCCAAAACATAGAACCCAATGTCCCCATTTTGACATCATCATTGCTTCATCGATTTTACATTATATGCAAAAAATATATTTAGGCCATCTAGATTACTACTTTTCTTCAATTCTGCACCATACAATGAATGAAATTATATTACCTTCTAGTATCATGATAATCATATGACTTTCTATTTCATGTTGTGCGCCCATCCTTCTTCTAATATCAATCTTTGTTTATTGCAAACGTCTAGAATATGAGAGAAAACACCAAGTTGCTTCAGTGTATGTAATGTTAGTCCAAGTCTACTTTGCAAGACAACCCCATTATCACCTATTCCCAACTTCCCATGCTGCTGTATCTCAATAACCACCATTCTGTCCACAAATAATACACCCACCATTCCCTACCTATTAATAGTCCTCAAAGTCAGTAACACAATATTGAATAACTCCTTCTTTTTGCACTATCCCCTGTCAATTCGTCACCATTTATGCCCGCTGTCTCCATAAAACATTTCCTCAAAAAAACCCAGAACACTCACCGATTCTGTTCAGCGCTTCCTTCTAGCGCGATTCTCCAAATATGTCTTTCCTTCGTCCATCGTCATATTCAAACTGATTTCCACCCCGCTCTTTTGTACTCTATTTCAACCAATCAGTGTTCATTCCAATGCGCTCCCTTTCTGGTCCACACCTCCTTCAACCAATCCGTGACGTTATTACTCAGTAGGTTCCATTTACCGATCGCTCAATACCCGGGTCTTTCTTAGGCCCATGGTTTCTTCGCGCCGGATTGCAATACTTTCCGCCTTAGCCCATGCAAGCACAGAGTGGTGCCATGCCTGTATACGTGGAGGGTCTGGCGCCTTCCATTTCTTGGTGATTAACCTCTTGGCTGCCACTATGCCTAGTTCTAGGAATCTAGAAATTACCTTGCTATTGCGGGTTCTGCTGAATTTATGTAATAGGTA
The DNA here is from genome assembly GCA_963921515.1 of Calotriton arnoldi. Taxonomy (NCBI): domain Eukaryota; kingdom Metazoa; phylum Chordata; class Amphibia; order Caudata; family Salamandridae; genus Calotriton; species Calotriton arnoldi. The sequence continues at coordinate 168,278 of CAWUFW010019676.1, forward strand.
TGTTGGCCAGTCAAAGGGTACCTCGCGCTCGGTGCAGATGTAGAGTGCGTTTGCCACCTCCCCCCAGTATGTGTGGAGGCTAGCGCGGCTCCAGAGCATGTGTATTAGGTCGGCATCAAGGGTGGCGCACCTAGGGCAGGCAGAGTCAGTGCGGTTGAAATATCTATTGATTTTGGCAGGTGTGAAATACGCTCTCTGAGTAATATAGTATTGTATTTGCCGGAATCTCATGTTTCTAGGAATGCGCACTTGACTAGCCAACACCTGCGTCCATTCCACTTCCAATAGTTGACGGACCAGGTCGTGTTCCCACTTATGTCAGAGTGAGTCCAGGTTAATCGCTGCGTGTTGGCAAAAGACACACAATTGATGGACGGAATGCAGAACAAATCAAAACATTCACCCCCAGTCAAAAGATCTGGGTTAAATCCATCATTCTTTTGCTCACCATGCCACCCCAGTTTAGACCTGGCCCTATGCAAATCAGTCTTGACCCTGTGCCTCATGGGAACAGTCCAGCCCGAACTGCCAAGCCAGGTCCTCCCTGGACCGGAAACAAGCATCCTAGGACCGGTTTCGGGGTTTCACCCCTCTTCAGCCAGGATAGCTTGATTCCAGTGGCACAGTGAGCCCAGGACCCAAGTCTGGGCATACCTGGCGCACTTAGGGCGAGAAAGCAAAAGACACACAATTGATGGACGGAATGCAGAACAAATCAAAACATTCACCCCCAGTCAAAAGATCTGGGTTAAATCCATCATTCTTTTGCTCACCATGCCACCCCACACAGTAATCGCTGCGTGTTGCCTAAGCGAGGCCGCAAACCACAGCGTGAGGTGCCTGCCCTCTCCCATGTGGTGAAGTTGTGAGATCGCCCCACTTCGCCGTAAGTGTAGTCACTAGCGAGCGATGCAGGAGGAATTGGCCAGGGGAAAGCCCCTCTTCTTCTACCATTGCCACGTAAGAGATAAGCGACCCGTCGCAGTATAGGTCTCCAAGGGATTGTATGCCTGCCTCGTGCCAGTTCCGTAACTCAGCAGCTGTGAGTACTGACTGACCTCTGGGGGCTCCCTCTAAGGGGAGTACGGGAGCAAAGGGTGTTATGTGTCGGGTTATGTAGAGGCTCCTACGGAAGCATTTATATGCCACGTTAAGTAGCAGGGGCTCTGGAGGTCGTGTTTTCGCTCCGGGGTGAAAGAGCCTGATCAGCTGTGGTAATGTGTGCGGTGGATGCGTGGTTGCCGTGTCGTCGCAGTGCCGGTCTGCCATCCATCTGGCAATCCACTGCAGTTGGGCAGCCAAGTCATAATGCTCAAAGCACGGAGCCGCTAAGCCTCCCTGGTCCGAGGGTAAGTATAGTTTCTTCATTGCCACTCTGTGCCGGCCGGTACCCCATATAAAATCTCTGACCATCTTCTCCAGGGCGGTGAAGAAGGGAGCGGGCACATATATTGGCAGGTTGGTAAAATAGTAGAGGAATCTTGGTAGGGCCACCATTTTCATGAGTGCTACTCTGCCTGTCACGGCGAGCGGGAGTGTGCTCCAGAATTGCATCTGGGATCTGGTGGTTGTTAGTGCCCTGCCCAGGTTTCCATCAAATAGTTCCGACGGCTGATGATATATTCTTATGCCCAGGTATCGGAATGTGTCCGCTCTCCACTGCACCCTTCCACCATTAAGGACAAGGCCCGGATTGGGGTTCCCCTCTCCAAAGGCATATATGCTGGATTTGTCAGGGTTTACCTTCAGGCCCGATATTGCTGCGAAGTCGCGCAGGATCTGAGCTAGCTGTCCAGGCCCGTCGTCAATGTCTCTAAGGTAGACTAAGAGGTCGTCCCCATATAGTGACACCTTGTGCGTGCCATTCGCCTAGAGGGATGCCATCATTCAGCTGCGTACGTATCGTCTCTGCAAGAGGCTCCATTACCAGCGTGAAGAGGTGGGGGGGCAGTGGTCAGCCCTGCCGCTTCCCTCTCCGCACTGGGACTGCGCCCGATATATAAGGACCCAGTTTGACTCTGACGACCGGCTCGGTGTTGAGTAGACGGGTCAGCTGTAGAAAGGTGGGGCCCATTCCAGGGAGTCAAAGGCCTTCTCAAGGTCTAGTATGAGACAGTCTGCCCTTGTAACACACACAGAGAGGAGTAGTGTGTACGAATCTCTTAAAGAGAGCTGGCACGTGCTTAGTGAAAAAATACTGCCCTCACTCACAAAACTGTGACATGCTTCATCATCGGGCTTGCTTCAATATATCCCTGCGCAGACCAATGCCTGGGGTGGAGCAAAAGGGAGGGGAAGACAATACAAACATATAAAAATAATAATATAGGTAATGGATCACCGAAAGAAAAAGTTCAGTGAAGACTAAAACTAGATCAGTGGTATCTTTTGTAAATAATTTATTTCTAGATCTACTGACTAGGATTAAAAATGTGAAGGATGGTGGTGACAGGAAAGTATTAGGAGTTCCTTCACCCCTCCTTACTGCCAAGTTGTCGACATGTTTCAGCTGCTTGACTCGTGCCTAGAATTACAGGTCACCACAGCATTCATCAGGACCTTTCAGATCCCAGTATCTTAAAATCCCTCAATACCCCGAGTTTGGAGTCCCCTGTACCATTTGTTCGCAGAGAGAGGGACCCACTCAGTAACTCACTCCAGTTAATATGTGGGTAGAGAAAAGATGGAAAAAGGGTGGGGTCAGTCATAATTGGGTAACGGTTGTAAAGTACAACCAGTTTCACTCCATCCAACCAACCAGCCTTCTTTTTATTGAATGCATCTGGTTCATACATCCACGGAGGCATGTACCACCTCTATATGCAGAAAAAACAGCATGCAAATATTATGCCTTATCTTGTGGTGTCCCTAGTCGGACCTATCACACATGATCATCCATATATATGGTCAACAGGAACCGTACTTTGCTGGGGCAAATGCCCCTCACGCTCTTGTTTCCCTTCTCCATCCAAGGAAATGAAAGACTCAACTCACCGAGTTTTACATTAGCCATGCTTAAACTGGCGAGTAAGAGGAGGAGACCCCCTGTAGTCACACTCTGGGGGAGAATAAAAACATGAAGGAGACACAGTTTAAAGATTGATTGCAAATGCGCTCTTAACTATGTCTGAGCTATCCACACTTTCATCTACCCATATAGGTTTCTTATGCACTGATTTAGGGTTCTGTGCAATGTAATGCCCAGGTGTTATTCGGGAATCGGAAAGGAACCTCTGTACGGCCCTCCACCTAAGAACATTAATGATCCCGGCATTTCTGATCCTAATAGTTCATGGTATGCCAAGTTTACAGAGCTAGGTATTCGCATGCCGATCTTAAAAAACACATCCCCCTTAGCAGCTCTCCGCCTTGCAATATGGAGCGGTTGCGCGTAAGGACACACGACCCTTAGTTCCATGCGGCCCCTTCACGCTAAGTGCCTGCCCCCGCTATTCTTTACTATTCCAAGGGTGGTGCTCCACCTCGACCTCTTGTCCCGGGCTCGCCGTGTAGAGATCCTGGCAGCCAGGCGAGGCTTCTCTAAGTGTGGTTTGGAGCTCGGTCACGTGACGACATCTCCCTGCGTCCTCACGTCACGTGACCGCGTCACCCCAACACTATTTCCTGGTAACCATGGGAACTGCAGTGTGGTCGGCTTGCAGTTCCCACTACAGTTTTTTACTTTATTTAGAGGCAACAAACGGTATTATAGAGTCCTCTTGTCTACTTTCGGCCCAGGCGTAAAACCCCCTCAGTGTATATTTAAAAATCCTTATATATCTTGGCAAAGAATGGGGGACCCGGTAATATGGATTCCCTAATATATATACATATATATATATATATATATATATATATATATATATATATATATATATATATATATATATATATATATATATATATATATATATATATATATATATATATTATCTGGCAGGTCGCCAGTAGATAGTTATAGTTACAACCTATTATCCATAGGAAATCCGCGACATTCTATTTGAAATAACTCTCTTGCCGGTTGACGTATCTTCGCAAAATTTTCAAACTTTGTGGCCCGCTCCGGTCCGCTCCTACCCTGAAAGTCTCGGGGGATTCGTCAAGCGGGGGCCGAGAAAAAAGGGGGTCCCAAAACGCGTTTTCCCCATGCAATTTTCCATAGGAAACTTTAGACACGGCTACAGCCGAACTGCTGAAACGGAATTACACCAAATTTGGCAAAGAGGTAGTTCTTGGTTCAGAAAGAACCCTTTTTGTTAAATGGTGTAAATCCGTTCAGTAGTTGCTGAGAAAATCAAAAGAAAAAAGATAGGTATATCTAGGGCCGCGGATCCTCCCGAGCACGAGCTTTATGTTAATTGGCTGTCAACACTCCAAATCAGGAAGTGTTGGCAGCCATTTTATCCCTCGGTAGAACCGAGGGACAGAAACAAGTGCGCAAAGCGCACAAAGGGAGCAGGGTAGAAACACCCTGACCCCTAGGTCTGCTCAGGGGTCCCACAAGGACCCCCTGGGCAAAATTATTTTTTTTTTTTTTTTTTTAAATCGGCAGGATGCGCTCAGGAGCGCGAACCCTGCCGAAAAAAAATCGGAGCGCGGTCTCCGCGCTCGATGTTAATTGGCCCCGGGTGGGCCAAGTCCCGGGGGCATGCTGGGGGTTCATTTTATGTGTGGGGGCCTCTAAGGGCCCCCCAAGCCCCGGGGACCACCACCCCCGGGGCTTTATGGATAATAGTGCGGGAGGGCTCTGAGCCCTTCCCACAGCCCCGGGGACCACCACCTCCCGGGGCTTCTTTTTTATATTTGAAAAGCCTGTGTGGGGGCTCCAGCCTCCACATGCCCCGGGGACCACCACCTCCCGGGGCACTAAGAAAATGAAAATGGGGGTCCGTTTTGGACCCCAAGCCCCGGGGACCACCACCTCCCCGGGGCTTTCTCGATGTAGGGAGGGGGCCGCGCGGCCCCCCTCCTGGAGCCTGTGGTGGCCCTGGGGACCGCCACCCCCAGGGCCGGCTCCTGCAGTGTCCCGGGGTGCCTACCCCCGGGACACTGCTGTTTGCAATGACAGGACGGGAGCCTCGCGGCTCCCGTCCTGTCATTGCAAACTGCTTTGGATATTGGAAGAGAGAGCAGGAAACCTGCTCTCTCTTCCAATATCCAAAGCCGACTGCTTTCCACATGGGGAGCTGCATCTTAGCAGCTCCCCATGTGTAAAGCACTGCCGGCTCCCGTAGGACACGGGGAGCCGGCGGGACTGTGGGGGATTGGGGACCCCCCACAGTCCCCAACGAGAGGCCAGGCCCCGGGGGATGGGGTCCCCGGGGCCATAAGTGGCCACGGAGGGGGCCACGCAGCCCCCTTCCCAAAGTAACAAAAAGTTAAAAAAAAGAGTGCAAGGCCGGCCCCGGGGATGGGGTCCCGGGGCATTAAATGGCCTGAGGAGGGGGCCACGCAGCCCCCCTCCAAATAAAAACAAAAGAGGCCATGCCCCGGGGATGGGGTCCCCGGGGCCAATACAGGCCCAGGGAAGGGGGGCCACGCGGCACCCTTCCCGTTTTTTTTTTATTTTAATTTAAAAAAAGGGGTAAGGCCCTGGGGGATGGGGTCCCCAGGGCCTAAAAATAGGAAAAAGGAAGGGGGAAAAAAAAAAAAAACGATCGGGCCCGCAGGCCCCGCCCCCTTCCTTCACCACTCTGCAAACGCGCCCCTGGCGCGTTTGCAGAGGGGAACGAATTCCCCTTGAATACTGGGGGTCCCTGGGGCCAACTAGCCCACCAGGAACCTCCAGTATGCGCCAGGGGGCTGCCTTGCAGAGAGGTGTACAGAGGCCACGCCCTCTTTACACCTCTCTGCAACGCAGCTCTGTGGCGCTTTTGGAGGAACATGGTGGGCTAGTTGGACTCCAGGGACCCTCAGGATTCAAGGGGAGTTAATCCTCCGACTAAAACGCGCCACGGGGCGCGTTGCACAGTGGTGAAGGGAGGGGGCGGGGCTTCAGGTGACATGTGTGCAAACAGGCCCCGTGGCGCGTTTTAAGATGGGGAATTAAATCCTCTTCAATCCTGAGGGTCCCTGGGGGCCAACTAGCCCAACAGGTACGTCCAGAAAGCGCCACAGAGCTGCGTTGCAGAGAGGTGTAAAAGGGGTGTGGCCTCTGTACATGTCTCTGCAACGCAGCCCCTGGCGCATACTGGAGGTTCCTGGTGGGCTAGTTGGCCCGTAGGGACCCTCATGATTCAAGGGGACTTAATCCCCCAACTTAAAACGCGCCACGGGGCGCGTTTGCACAGATGTCACCTCAGGCCCCGCCCCCTCCCATCACCAGTGTGCAAATATTCCTCTAAAATCAGCCGAAATACGAATTACGATTTACTCACCTGTTATCAGGAGAGACCTCAGTGCTGCATCTTTCAGCCCAGTACTGGTCCTGAAAAGTAATTTTAACCGTACTTACCAGTAACTTGAATTTCCTTCCATAGGCTAACATTGACTGGTTTCACTTGGAAATTCTTCTAAGTGTGGAGTTTTGGAACTTTAAAATATTCCTCTAAAATCAGCCGAAATACGAATTCCGATTTACTCACCTGTTATCAGGAGAGACCTCAGTGCTGCATCTTTCAGCCCAGTACTGATCCTCAAAAGTAATTTTAACCGTACTTACCAGTAACTTGAATTTCCTTCCATAGGATATCATTGCCTGCTTTTTGCTGAAAAAGTTTCTAAGTGTTGATTTTTGAAACATACAAATATTCCTCTAAAATCAGCCGAAATCCGAATTCCGATTTACTCACCTGTTATCAGGAGAGACCTCAGTGCTGCATCTTTCAGCCCAGTACTGATCCTCAAAAGTAATTTTAACCGTACTTACCGGTAACTTGAATTTCCTTCATAGGCTAACATTGACTAGTTTCACTTGGAAATTCTTCTAAGTGTGGAGTTTTGGAACTTTAAAATATTCCTCTAAAATCAGCCGAAATACGAATTCCGATTTACTCACCTGTTATCAGGAGAGACCTCAGTGCTGCATCTTTCAGCCCAGTACTGATCCTCAAAAGTAATTTTAACCGTACTTACCAGTAACTTGAATTTCCTTCCATAGGATATCATTGCCTGCTTTTTGCTGAAAAGTTTCTAAGTGTTGATTTTTGAAACATACAAATATTCCTCTAAAATCAGCCGAAATCCGAATTCCGATTTACTCACCTGTTATCAGGAGAGACCTCAGTGCTGCATCTTTCAGCCCAGTACTGATCCTCAAAAGTAATTTTAACCGTACTTACCGGTAACTTGAATTTCCTTCATAGGCTAACATTGACTAGTTTCACTTGGAAATTCTTCTAAGTGTGGAGTTTTGGAACTTTAAAATATTCCTCTAAAATCAGCCGAAATACGAATTCCGATTTACTCACCTGTTATCAGGAGAGACCTCAGTGCTGCATCTTTCAGCCCAGTACTGATCCTCAAAAGTAATTTTAACCGTACTTACCAGTAACTTGAATTTCCTTCCATAGGATATCATTGCCTGCTTTTTGCTGAAAAGTTTCTAAGTGTTGATTTTTGAAACATACAAATATTCCTCTAAAATCAGCCGAAATCCGAATTCCGATTTACTCACCTGTTATCAGGAGAGACCTCAGTGCTGCATCTTTCAGCCCAGTACTGATCCTCAAAAGTAATTTTAACCGTACTTACCGGTAACTTGAATTTCCTTCATAGGCTAACATTGACTAGTTTCACTTGGAAATTCTTCTAAGTGTGGAGTTTTGGAACTTTAAAATATTCCTCTAAAATCAGCCGAAATACGAATTCCGATTTACTCACCTGTTATCAGGAGAGACCTCAGTGCTGCATCTTTCAGCCCAGTACTGGTCCTGAAAAGTAATTTTAACCGTACTTACCGGTAACTTGAATTTCCTTCATAGGCTAACATTGACTGGTTTCACTTGGAAATTCTTCTAAGTGTGGAGTTTTGGAACTTTAAAATATTCCTCTAAAATCAGCCGAAATACGAATTCCGATTTACTCACCTGTTATCAGGAGAGACCTCAGTGCTGCATCTTTCAGCCCAGTACTGATCCTCAAAAGTAATTTTAACCGTACTTACCGGTAACTTGAATTTCCTTCATAGGCTAACATTGACTAGTTTCACTTGGAAATTCTTCTAAGTGTGGAGTTTTGGAACTTTAAAATATTCCTCTAAAATCAGCCGAAATACGAATTCCGATTTACTCACCTGTTATCAGGAGAGACCTCAGTGCTGCATCTTTCAGCCCAGTACTGGTCCTGAAAAGTAATTTTAACCGTACTTACCGGTAACTTGAATTTCCTTCATAGGCTAACATTGACTGGTTTCACTTGGAAATTCTTCTAAGTGTGGAGTTTTGGAACTTTAAAATATTCCTCTAAAATCAGCCGAAATACGAATTCCGATTTACTCACCTGTTATCAGGAGAGACCTCAGTGCTGCATCTTTCAGCCCAGTACTGATCCTCAAAAGTAATTTTAACCGTACTTACCGGTAACTTGAATTTCCTTCATAGGCTAACATTGACTGCGTTTCACTTGGAAATTCTTCTAAGTGTGGAGTTTTGGAACTTTAAAATATTCCTCTAAAATCAGCCGAAATACGAATTCCGATTTACTCACCTGTTATCAGGAGAGACCTCAGTGCTGCATCTTTCAGCCCAGTACTGGTCCTGAAAAGTAATTTTAACCGTACTTACCGGTAACTTGAATTTCCTTCATAGGCTAACATTGACTGGTTTCACTTGGAAATTCTTCTAAGTGTGGAGTTTTGGAACTTTAAAATATTCCTCTAAAATCAGCCGAAATACGAATTCCGATTTACTCACCTGTTATCAGGAGAGACCTCAGTGCTGCATCTTTCAGCCCAGTACTGATCCTCAAAAGTAATTTTAACCGTACTTACCGGTAACTTGAATTTCCTTCATAGGCTAACATTGACTGGTTTCACTTGGAAATTCTTCTAAGTGTGGAGTTTTGGAACTTTAAAATATTCCTCTAAAATCAGCCGAAATCACGAATTCCGATTTACTCACCTGTTATCAGGAGAGACCTCAGCAATACGTAACTGGAACGAAGTACA